>OX578149.1:75799858-76062358 GCA_951213105.1 Amaurobius ferox | reverse complement strand
TTAGTCATTCGCAGTGGCTTAACATAACGTAATTTTTCTCCAAGATACTGCTTCTCCATTATCAAGTTGTTAAGAAAATGATTCACAGGGTCAATACCTCGATACACAGTAGCTTGTTTCAAGCATTTTCCATCAGGCCCTATGATAACATAAGCATATCCACAAGGCTCATGAATTGCTAGTCTATGCGTGTAAGATCTAATATTCGAGGGTTTAGTAGTGTCTTCTTTAACGATCAGGGCTTCAAAGTCAGCATAAATGATGAAAGGGATGGAATGCTGATACTGTTTGTTCGTGAATTGGAGATATTTCTGATCTTCCGAGGGCATTTTAATGCGCTGAGGTGCATGTTCTTTACAATATTGAGCATGATCTTGCAAAAGATCGTCTCTGCTGTAACGATGTAAACATCTATAACATATATATTGGGCTCCATTGTGCTTAGTTATATCTCCCAGCAAGCGTGACATATTCCTAATTAAAGTATAGTGTTGCTTATCTTCATCACTAATCAACAGGAGATTCACACAGTCTTCATCTTCACGTTTGGATATATGCAAAGGAAAAATATCTTCATCTTCGTATCCATATACATTTATTCGTATATTATTCAATTTTTCAATCTGAGGAATCTTCACAACTGAGATAGGGTATTGAATATCTCCAAGTTTAATGTCATTTTCAAAACTTTTATAATGTGACACTCTTTCAGGATGACCTTCACGGGATATATAGTATTTGTGGGCTAATAGGCACCACACCAGGCATTTCTCGTCTTCATTTCGAATATTGAGTAAAGCTTTCTTGGCTGCAAGTTTTGTTGGCAAAGGTATATAGCTAGAAGCTGCAAGAGGCTTATACTTTGCACAGAAAACATCTATCTTTCGCATCTTTTGTAAAGTCCATCCAGATCCTCGGCTGACAAATTCTTCGAATAACTTCAAGATTTGAGAAAAGGCTTCTTCAGCATTGTTGGGAGGGGTATCATCACGAAGTTCTGTCACAACATCTGTTCTAAAATATGAGCTGGATACCTCTTGGCCATTTGCAATGTCACGAATAAATTGCACATCCGCAATAAGATACCACTTAATAGATCTGTATGCATCAAGTTCGTCTTTTAATATCTTCAATAGCTGAGGGCGAATCTCATCAAAACATAGCATAAGATCCCTCTCTACACTTTCAGTGGGTTCCAGAGTGTGTACAGAGAATACATCTAAACCCTTCTTCTTCTTCGCTGCAATCTTGGGGCGCTTATTAGAAGTTGAGGCTAAAGCAGGAGCTTTTCTCTTTTTAGAACCATGTTCAATACGCTGATGGCGCAGGGCATCACTTTTCTTGCTGAATATAAGTTCACAATGCTTGCATTTCACACCATCCTTCAGATGAAGTATCATATGGCGCTTCAGGTTATCTCGTCTAGTAAACTGTATGGAGCATTGAGTGCATTCAAACACTTTAACGGGAGAATGCGTATTCGCATGTCTAGCCAAGTCTTCCTTACGAACAAATGCACGTTCGCATACTTTACATCGATAAGTCAAGACATCATCGTCAGAATGAACCCTCATATGCCGCACTAAGCTTCGTTTTGCCATGAAGCTCTTCGCGCAAGTAGGACACACCTGTAATAGATAAAAAAATACAAGACTTTAGTATAAACACGCTATTCTCGGGAACAATGCAATACATGCCTCAAGATGTATATAAAGTAATTGCTAACCCATTATACTATCCCCATTAGAAATAATAAAATTCCTGAATTAAAGAATATATCCATATACAAGACATTTCATGTAAAACCCCAATACATTTCATTAAATTCATAAAAACACTCATTAAAAAAGTTGCTACGCATCATAAAAATACAAAGTTTAATAAAATGAGAGAATAAAATCACATTAAAACAAGTACTTACATGTCCAATCCTGTTCAAAGAGGGCGCATTACGCATAGGAACATCAGTAACAGTAGGGATAGTACCTCCGATATTACTTTCTAAGGCAAACATACTCGCAGAAGAACTTGAAACACGACTTAACAGCACGAAACTCACAACAGAAATGATAAAATCGCTGCTTAAAGACCACCTACATCCATTCATAAAAAATAGTTCTTGGTGTATCCTTCCGCCAAGGTCACCCCAAGGTTATCTCTAAAGAGTTCTTGATGTATCCATCCGCCAAGGTCACGTGATAGTTATATCACGGTTACCGCTAGATTTACAACACGCGAATATAATTATACACACATCCGATAAAAAATAAACAATTCGTTCAACATCGCAATCGATTATATCCTTTTTAATAATCGTAATCGATATATTAAATAAATTCACATCTTTAAAAAATAATAGATTTTAATAAAATAATGAAAAAAAAAATCCCTTTGCGAGACCCCTTAAAACCTCCAATCCTTAAACAATACAGCAACGCGCAAGCATAAAAACCCCCCGAATAACATATACTCCTCTCTCCCCCTCCCTCCCCGAGACACCAACACTCACTTCACCACACGTTAAACGTAACCCATAGCAACCGGAATCCATAATAAAACATTCACCTTCGCCCCCAACGTACATCCAAATACACAGTCATTCAACGTGAAACCCGTAATTTTACAGCAAAAGTCACTTTACAGGGATTCATAGAACAAAAAATCCTAAAAAATCAACAAATTCACCCAGAAACTAGCTAAAACCCTCAAATTACTTATAATTATCATCTACATATGCTATATAACCATTTACAACCTTAAAAAGGTGAGTATGCTAGTAGTAAAGAAAGGGGCGTTCACCAACAGAGGAAGAGCAGTGAAGAGCGAAGAGCAAAATGGCCGCCATCTTGGATTTTCGTAATCCTGGACGGGGGTGTAAAAGGGGGGGGTAAATGAAAAAAAAGGTGGGGGTAAAAATTTTTGGAGAAACTTTTTGTCGGGTGGCAACGATGTCGTAGTCTTGTACGAGGGGTTGAGGGGGAAATAAATTTTTTTCAATGAGATTTTTCTAAGTATGGGAGAAACTATTTTCGGGATGGCAACACCTTCTCTTCACTCTTAATTGAAGAGCAGTGCCATAAGCGTCCCCTAGCGGCGAAAAGTGGAACTATCAAGGTGGAACTTAGAAATATTTTTCTGTTTCGGTTGCCATAGCAGCACCTGTGGGGGAGAAACTTTTTTTTGGGGATGGCAACACCGACAGAGGCGGAATGAAGCCATCAGCGCCCCCCTAGCGGCCTAAAGGGGTACTAATAGGGTAATTAGGAATTTTGTGAAAATTAATAAAAAATTGAGTTTTTAAAATTTTTTAAAAACTTTTTTAATTTTACCAAAATAATACATAGAGGTTACTTTCTGGAAATACTAAAAAATATTTATTTTTTCTTTCCAGAAACTATTTTAGGCGGCATTGCTCCAACTACATTCTGGCGAACCCACCTTCCTTTACTACTAGCATACTCACCTTTTTAAGGTTGTAAATGGTTATATAGCATATGTAGATGATAATTATAAGTAATTTGAGGGTTTTAGCTAGTTTCTGGGTAAATTTGTTGATTTTTTAGGATTTTTTGTTCTATGAATCCCTGTAAAGTGACTTTTGCTGTAAAATTACGGGTTTCACGTTGAATGACTGTGTATTTGGATGTACGTTGGGGGCGAAGGTGAATGTTTTATTATGGATTCCGGTTGCTATGGGTTACGTTTAACGTGTGGTGAAGTGAGTGTTGGTGTCTCGGGGAGGGAGGGGGAGAGAGGAGTATATGTTATTCGGGGGGTTTTTATGCTTGCGCGTTGCTGTATTGTTTAAGGATTGGAGGTTTTAAGGGGTCTCGCAAAGGGATTTTTTTTTTCATTATTTTATTAAAATCTATTATTTTTTAAAGATGTGAATTTATTTAATATATCGATTACGATTATTAAAAAGGATATAATCGATTGCGATGTTGAACGAATTGTTTATTTTTTATCGGATGTGTGTATAATTATATTCGCGTGTTGTAAATCTAGCGGTAACCGTGATATAACTATCACGTGACCTTGGCGGATGGATACATCAAGAACTCTTTAGAGATAACCTTGGGGTGACCTTGGCGGAAGGATACACCAAGAACTATTTTTTATGAATGGATGTAGGTGGTCTTTAAGCAGCGATTTTATCATTTCTGTTGTGAGTTTCGTGCTGTTAAGTCGTGTTTCAAGTTCTTCTGCGAGTATGTTTGCCTTAGAAAGTAATATCGGAGGTACTATCCCTACTGTTACTGATGTTCCTATGCGTAATGCGCCCTCTTTGAACAGGATTGGACATGTAAGTACTTGTTTTAATGTGATTTTATTCTCTCATTTTATTAAACTTTGTATTTTTATGATGCGTAGCAACTTTTTTAATGAGTGTTTTTATGAATTTAATGAAATGTATTGGGGTTTTACATGAAATGTCTTGTATATGGATATATTCTTTAATTCAGGAATTTTATTATTTCTAATGGGGATAGTATAATGGGTTAGCAATTACTTTATATACATCTTGAGGCATGTATTGCATTGTTCCCGAGAATAGCGTGTTTATACTAAAGTCTTGTATTTTTTTATCTATTACAGGTGTGTCCTACTTGCGCGAAGAGCTTCATGGCAAAACGAAGCTTAGTGCGGCATATGAGGGTTCATTCTGACGATGATGTCTTGACTTATCGATGTAAAGTATGCGAACGTGCATTTGTTCGTAAGGAAGACTTGGCTAGACATGCGAATACGCATTCTCCCGTTAAAGTGTTTGAATGCACTCAATGCTCCATACAGTTTACTAGACGAGATAACCTGAAGCGCCATATGATACTTCATCTGAAGGATGGTGTGAAATGCAAGCATTGTGAACTTATATTCAGCAAGAAAAGTGATGCCCTGCGCCATCAGCGTATTGAACATGGTTCTAAAAAGAGAAAAGCTCCTGCTTTAGCCTCAACTTCTAATAAGCGCCCCAAGATTGCAGCGAAGAAGAAGAAGGGTTTAGATGTATTCTCTGTACACACTCTGGAACCCACTGAAAGTGTAGAGAGGGATCTTATGCTATGTTTTGATGAGATTCGCCCTCAGCTATTGAAGATATTAAAAGACGAACTTGATGCATACAGATCTATTAAGTGGTATCTTATTGCGGATGTGCAATTTATTCGTGACATTGCAAATGGCCAAGAGGTATCCAGCTCATATTTTAGAACAGATGTTGTGACAGAACTTCGTGATGATACCCCTCCCAACAATGCTGAAGAAGCCTTTTCTCAAATCTTGAAGTTATTCGAAGAATTTGTCAGCCGAGGATCTGGATGGACTTTACAAAAGATGCGAAAGATAGATGTTTTCTGTGCAAAGTATAAGCCTCTTGCAGCTTCTAGCTATATACCTTTGCCAACAAAACTTGCAGCCAAGAAAGCTTTACTCAATATTCGAAATGAAGACGAGAAATGCCTGGTGTGGTGCCTATTAGCCCACAAATACTATATATCCCGTGAAGGTCATCCTGAAAGAGTGTCACATTATAAAAGTTTTGAAAATGACATTAAACTTGGAGATATTCAATACCCTATCTCAGTTGTGAAGATTCCTCAGATTGAAAAATTGAATAATATACGAATAAATGTATATGGATACGAAGATGAAGATATTTTTCCTTTGCATATATCCAAACGTGAAGATGAAGACTGTGTGAATCTCCTGTTGATTAGTGATGAAGATAAGCAACACTATACTTTAATTAGGAATATGTCACGCTTGCTGGGAGATATAACTAAGCACAATGGAGCCCAATATATATGTTATAGATGTTTACATCGTTACAGCAGAGACGATCTTTTGCAAGATCATGCTCAATATTGTAAAGAACATGCACCTCAGCGCATTAAAATGCCCTCGGAAGATCAGAAATATCTCCAATTCACGAACAAACAGTATCAGCATTCCATCCCTTTCATCATTTATGCTGACTTTGAAGCCCTGATCGTTAAAGAAGACACTACTAAACCCTCGAATATTAGATCTTACACGCATAGACTAGCAATTCATGAGCCTTGTGGATATGCTTATGTTATCATAGGGCCTGATGGAAAATGCTTGAAACAAGCTACTGTGTATCGAGGTATTGACCCTGTGAATCATTTTCTTAACAACTTGATAATGGAGAAGCAGTATCTTGGAGAAAAATTACGTTATGTTAAGCCACTGCGAATGACTAAAGAGAATGAAGTTGACTTTGAAAGAGCTACCCATTGTAACGTGTGCCATCGTGAACTGAAAACAGATCGTGTGCGTGATCACAATCACGTGACTGGAGCCTATAGAGGTGCCCTGCATAATGCCTGTAATCTTAACTATAGGCAAAGTATTAATATTCCTGTAGTGTTTCATAATTTAAAAAATTATGACTCTCATCATATTATGCTGAGTTTTGGGAAATTGCAAGACCATAAAATTGATGTGATTGCCACTAATATGGAAAAATACATATCTTTTAAGATTTCAAAGAAAGAGGGGCCCCGTGTCTGTTTACAATTTATTGATAGCCTACAGTTTCTGAATGCTTCCCTGGAAAAGCTAGTTTCCAATTTAGACTTGAGTGAATTTCATATTCTCAGAGAACATTTCCCTGATATAGTACAACAGAATGCTCTTATTAGGAAAGGAGTATATCCCTATAGTCATATGACATCGTTTCAAAAATTTGATGAAAATGTGCTCCCTCCCCCTTCTGCATTCCATAATGATATTAAAGGCGAGGATATTAAGAGTGAAGATTATCGGCATGCCCAAACTGTATGGGATACCTTTAACATAAAGAACTTGGGAGAATATCACGACCTGTATGTGAAAACGGATGTGCTACTGTTAGCCGATGTATTTGAGAATTTTCGAAAAATTTGCAAGAAGAACTATGATTTAGATGCCGCTCATATGATGACCGCCCCTGGACTGGCTTGGCAGGCCTCTTTGAAAATGACTGAGCAAACCCTAGAACTACTCACAGATGAAAATATGCTACTGTTTATAGAACGTGGAATCCGCGGTGGCATATGTATGATAAGTCAGCGTAGATCCGAGGCTAATAATCGTTATTTGGAAAATTACGATTCTACTAAGCCTGATAAGAACATTATCTATCTTGATGCTAATAACCTATATGGTTGGGCCATGTCTCAACCACTGCCCTATGGTGGCTTTGAATGGGTATCTACAGAAAATTTGAATGAATCCTGGATAATGAGTCTAAAGGATAATGCCCAAGAGGGGTATATATTTGAAGTGGATCTGGAGTATCCTGAATCCTTACATGATTATCATAATGAATACCCTCTAGCCCCTGAAAGGGTGAAGATTGAACGAGAAATGCTCTCCCCCTATGCTGAACGACTGGTTCAACAGTTACATCATGGACATTTTGTTAGTACTACGAAATTGGTACCCAATCTGCATGACAAGAAACATTATATTGTTCACTATCGTAACCTTCAGCTATACCTATCATTAGGTTTAAGACTCGAGAAAATTCACAAGACCTTAAAATTTAATCAGAAGCCCTGGTTGGAAAAATACATCCAATTTAACACAGAAGAAAGAAAGAAGGCAAAGACTAATTTTGAGAAAGACTTTTTTAAATTGCTTAATAACGCTGTGTTTGGAAAAACGATGGAGAATCTTCGAAATCGAGTGAATATTGAACTAGTGAATTCTTCAAAGCGGGCCCTGAAGGTGGTGGCATCTCCAGCTTTTAGAGCTATCAGGATTTTTAGCGAAGATCTGGTGGGTGTTGAACGTGTAAGGAATTGCATTTTAATGAACCGGCCTATATACGTTGGCTTTGCTATCTTGGAGTTATCTAAACTCCTGATGTATGAGTTTCATTATAAACATATTAAAAGCCAATATGGTGAAAAAGCTTCGCTTCTCTTCACCGATACTGATTCATTGGCTTATGAAATCCAAACTGCTGATGTTTATGAAGATATGAACCAACATAAACACCTGTATGATTTTTCTGACTATCCCAAGGATCATCCCCTCTTCAGTGAAGACAATAAAAAGCGTATTGGATATTTTAAAGATGAACTGAATTCAACCCCCATTCAAGAGTTTATAGGACTTAGACCTAAAATGTACTCTATTCTATCAGCTGCTGGAGAAAAGAAAAGAGCTAAAGGTGTTTCTACACATGTGGTTGCACGGAAAATTACACACAATGACTATAGACAATGCCTGTTGAGTGTTAGACCTACCATGGAAGAACAGATTAGAATTGATAGTAGCCATCATAAACTATTCACTGTATGCCAGAACAAGGTGGCTTTGTCACCCATTGATGACAAAAGATATTTACTCGAGGACGGCATTACAAGTTATGCCTACGGACACTTTAAAATAAAAAAATAATAAAAGGAAAAAAGAGAAAGAAGGAAAAAAAAGAAGGAAAAAAAAGAAAAAAAAATAGAAATTGTGGCGGTGTATCCTATACACCGGGTGGAGGTGGGACCACAATAAAAAAATAATATATTTTTTCTAACAGCATCTAATTTCTTAAAGAGACATTACTGCATTTGGATAGTTGAAAACAAGTATCTGCTATTGCTTACAAATATTAAAATCCGAGACCGAAAGGATTGGGGAAACACACCCCCTCCCATACACCCAATTCACGCGATTCTGCTGTTTTAAAAACTCGCTTTTTTATCACATTTTTGTAAAAAACACACATTTTTGTTGTTTTTTTACGTTTTTGCAACATTTTGTGCAAAAAGTTAATTTTTCCCATTACCACATTTTTAGTGACATTTTTGTAAAAACGCACATTTTTTTGTAAAAAAATTACAAAAGTGCGAAAACCCATGTTAATTCCCATAGAGAAATTGGCATTTTGAAAAAAATCGCAAAAATGTTAATTTTGCCCATTACCACATTTTTTGTTACTTTTTTACGTTTTTGAGACATTTTGTGCAAAAAGTTAATTTTTCCCATTACCACATTTTTTGAAAAAAACTGACAAAAGTGTGAAAACCCATGTTAATTCCCATAGAGAAATTAACATTTTCAAAAAAAAGACGCAAAATGTTAATTTTGCCCATTACCACATTTTTTGTTACTTTTTTACGGTTTTGGAACATTTTAACAAAATGTTAATTTTTCCCATTACCACATTTTTTGAAAAAAACTGACAAAAGTGTGAAAACCCATGTTATATCCCATAGAGAAATCCAACAACCCTCAAAATCCAACTTGTTGAAAGAAAAAAAGAAAAAACTTACATTTACGAAATTTTGTTACTAAAAAAAAACAAAAAAAGGAAAAACAATATACGTCATAAACTACACTCTCTTCTGTGACATCACCTTATGGAACTGTGCTGCCTCACACCGACTTCTGAGAACCCCTATGTTAAAGCATGGGACTTTAGCACCGCCTCTGTTGATGCACTCATTTTCTGGCCTCGGAGGGTTCCCCATGTTAAAGTATAGGGATTCACCGCCTCTGAAGTGGCGCTGAACTCTCCCTAATCCCCTACTTATATATATATATATATATGTATATATATACATATATATATATATATATATATATATATA
The DNA here is from genome assembly GCA_951213105.1 of Amaurobius ferox. Classification (NCBI taxonomy): domain Eukaryota; kingdom Metazoa; phylum Arthropoda; class Arachnida; order Araneae; family Amaurobiidae; genus Amaurobius; species Amaurobius ferox. The sequence goes on along the minus strand of OX578149.1, from coordinate 76,052,756 downwards.
TATATATATACATATATATATACATATATATATATATATATATATATATATATATATATATATATATATACACATATATATATACATATATATATATATATATATATATATATATATATATATATGTATATATATTTATATATATATATATATATATATATATATATATATATATATATATATATATATATATATATATATATATGTATATATATATATATATATAAATTTTTTAACATCTTTTAAACTATATAAACTGCATTTTTTAATTTACAGAAAAAATAATTAATTAAAGAATAATTTAACTAACGAAAAATCACCTGATTAGCAAAAGACTAAGGTTTACCACTTTAACGTATGTCTACACGCGAACTTTCTCCAAATAAACCCTACAAATAACAAACGCACAATACATTCTTAACAATTCTCATTTTTAACCTTCTCAAGCCGATCCTAATTATTTTTTCTGAGCTCGAAGCCGGAAATCAATAAAGAAAAAAAGAAAAAATCTAGATAAACACTTCAAGTCTAGTTTATTGTGTAACACCATTTCTATCCTTACAGTGATAAATGCGAGATACCTTCCTCCCTCTCTATGTTTTGTGCGGTCACAACCGTCCACACGACTCCACAGCGAATAAAGTAAATTGGATAGGAATCTAAACCGCTGACTAACATCGTTAAAGCGTAAAGTCTTCTCACAAGTCCCTTATATATATCTTTCTTTTCATCCCCTTTTCGGTTCTTTTTATTTTAGGGTTAACTGTCCCTTTCGTTCCTTTTCATAACAGGGTGAGGTGTTATTTAATGTTATTTAGGGCGACTGAAAATATACCATGGTGATGGTAGATACTGAACGAGATTTGGTATACGTAATTCTTGATAATAAAGAACCTTGCAAAGTTAAATGTTTCGAAAGTTAATCATAATAAAAATCTTGAAATAGTTGCAATTACTTTATGGTTTAAAGTACTTACAAGGCACCCCCGCCGATGCGGTGGTCGAGCGGTCAGGGGCATGCGTTTCCGTCTGATCGCTCGATTGCCGGCTTGTGGGTTCGAATCCCGCCAGCGGACATGGATGTTGTGATGTTTAGGTTTAGTCAGTCTTCTGCCCTTGGGGAGCCTCAATAAAGTGAAGCTGCATATTACCCTTCGCCATGGGACCAGGGGTCTATTGAGCGTGGTGTAAGGCTTTGCTTCACCACGGGGATAAGAAACAACAACAACAAGGCACCCCTTGTTTGAGATAATGACAAAATGTATGTTTCTTAAAGATCTATTTACCTTTTATATAAAAAATGGCTCTATATCAAGAAAAAAGCAGCATGTTAGTTTCCTAAAAATTGTCATTCGTATTTAAATAAAATAATATGTATGAAATAGTAATTTTTCTAAAAATGTAAATATGATTACATTTATAATGTTTTTTCGTGCATTAAAAAATGGAGTATATTTTACATGCCGGACTTGTCTTTATTTATGTCTACCCATACCGCTCGACCAACCCAAAAGTATACGACCTATTTTGACCGTCGGGGAAGTGCCCCCCAGTTTAGACCTAAACCCAATAGGGATAGCAATCACAGGGACCGTATAATCCTTCCCCTAACACATCACCTCTCGAATGAACTTTTGGACCTACAGATTTATCGTGCCCTTACTCCGCGTACGCTAATACTGGACTACCGAATGCGAACTTCCGGAGTTAACCACTGGACTATCCATGAAACTCTTGTCTGCATTTCTTTTTTTTCTCTTTATGTAGACCTTCAGATCTACCCAAAGGTGCAAGGCATCTGTTTGAACGGCCGGTAGTGTGCCACCCAATTTAGACTGAAATCTAATAGGAGTGGTCACACAAACCATACCATCCTTCCCCTAACCCACCACCTATCTTAATTCTCCCAACCTGGCTGAAAATATTTTGTATATGCAATTTAGGTGTATTTCAAATAAAGAGGGGATATTTTATAGAAATATAAATCTCTGGCTAACATCGTTGACTGTCTCGTATAAGTATCTTATATATATTTTTCTATTTACTTTTATGTTCTTTTCATTTTCGGGGTTGACCAACACATTGCTTCATTTCTATAAATGAAAGTTTTGTTGAATTATGTTGCAAAGCTTGGAAGGAATCCTGATAAAGATTGGGGTTTGGAAGCGATTTGATATACGTGAACTTATATTGAAAAAATTATATTTAAGCATGTGCTTACCCTTCAAAAAGTTTCAGTAAATGCTTTCAGCTTGTAATTATTTGCCTTTATTTTATGTAACTATAATATTTAGTAACTCATTGGTGAGTTTTATGTTTAGTAAGTTTATAATTTATCAAAAACTACAGAAAAGAGAAATACACTGCCTTCCTAAAGTGAAGCTCTCGGCAGTAAATCCGACATAACTCAAGAATTTTTATTGACTTCATATTTCATAAGATTATATTCAATTGAGAAATATATTTTTAAATATAATAGTAAAATTAAAGTAAATATATTTAAGAAATGTTTTACCTTGAAGTGCTTATTTCCCACTTAATACATTCGTTAAGAAATGTGTATGCTGTACAAAGAAACCAAATAAGCCTAAATACGGGATGTGACCTCCGCTGACTTTAATACCAGAGTCACATTAATGACATTTAATCAGACGATCCAGCACAGCAGAGGGAAATAACTGTCATTCTTATGTTTTCTGCTCTTAGAGAGTAGTTAAATTGAGGTCCAAAGAATATTCTGGTTACTACATATGAACAATACCTTCACTTTTAAAGTGCATCAGTCTTGCTCTGTGTCGACGAGCGTTACAGTACATAGCAAGAAAATCTGGAACCACTGCTATAGTGTTGAGTCTCGTAAACAGTTCAAGGACTTGACTCCAATACCTTTCCGTCATCACAGTACCACCTTTGAACACGTGCAAGTCGATGCGATATCCTAAAAATATCCAGCCTATACTGTAACACACCGAGTCTAAAACGTGGTGTTTAACGATTTTATTGGGCTCATTGCGTGGTACTCGTTAACCTTGCACGTTTATTGTCTAAATCTAGAACAAGTTGTTACTAACCTGTGAAATATGCATTGGACCATTGTGACCTTGTCGCATGCTGACGACAGCACTTTAATTGTACTCTTCCGACTTTAGCGTTTAAGTGACATAAACTCGTGGTACTGAGCATAGAGTCCTTTGATATATAGGCTTCGTTTCAAGGTACTGGCTCAACTTTTCACAGTACTGGTTCAACTTGGATATCAAATTTTCTATTGCTGTAGAAGCCCTTAATCAGACAGCTGATACTATCGCTTGGCGATTACGTTTGGCCGATAATACGATGTTCTCGTCATCAAAGGATATTGTAGTCCTAGAACGATCTGGAACTCTGAATAACTGTTTTACTTGTTTGGAATCATTTCCATAAAATAAAAATGACAGAATGGCCCACAGAAGAGAAAATGGCTACTTCCTTAATGGACTGTCATGCCTCAAGTCTCCCAATGGCACGCCAGCGTTGAGAATCTGCAAAACATATTTTTTGTGCCATAACAAAACTGATTTAATTCAAAATCAATACTGTTCGAAAAAAATTCTTTGAACATTGAAACTCTTAGATGCAAAATGAGTTGTTTTCTCCCACATCTAATTTTCATATTGTTCGAGAATCAGAGTGCTATTAGATATATCATTCGATATTTTCATATCCCCATCGTTGACAATGGTAAATTTCATCCAATGAAATCAACGGATTCATTCGCTATTTGAGAAGCTGGACTTTTAGAAGGCAGTTTATATTCCTGTATTATTAAGAAAATAAGAATACGGGATAAAGATGAGAGATATGGTGAAAGAATAAAGATAAAGGATAAATGACTGATTAAGAACGATGATAAAAAATTAAATATACGTAATTGTATTTTGCATAATTTAAATCAAGTACTAAATCTATATAAATAAAAATGAAAATATGTCTGTCTGTCTGTCTGTTTGTCACACCATCACGGGAGAACGGCTGAACCGAATTTGATGAAATTTTGTGGGTAGCCCAGAAATAGCCCCACTTAAAATTATATCCGTGTTTTGAGTTTCTACGACCAGTGGTTCTCGAGATATTAGTAAAAAACGAAATTTTCGTTTGTCTCATCATCACGGAAAAACGGCTGAACCGAATTTAATGAAATTTGGTGAATAGCCTTGAAATATCCCCCCATAACTTTTGTCCAAGTTTCGAGTTTCTAAGACCTGGGGTTGTCGAGATATTAATAAAAAACGGAACTTTTTCCTAGGAGTTCTACTCCCTAACTCCGTGGTTTATCCAAACGAAAAGCTTGAAAATCGTTTGAAAGTGAATTAAAATTTAATCTCTGAGTTTGATGGGAGATTTTTTGCGTTAATTAGTCACTTTCTGAAAACATGAATTGTTTGAAACATGATTTAAAGGGGAAATCTATCTCCATGGTTTATTTAAAACAAGCTTTTACGGAACAATGAGAAGTATAGAGAAATCAAAATCGTTATTTAATTTCGCAGTTTATGTTATAAGACATGACATATTTAACATGTTATAAGATTCTATCTTATATCATGTTACTCAGAAGCGCAATTAAATTAAATCTGTCTGTTAATTTTAATAATTATTTTTTCGATTTGAATAATAAATAAATGGATATAAAAATATATTTTAGAAAAGAACGATTTGATTTTTCTTATAGCATTTTTGACTGGATAATATCAATTACGGTCTTCAGGTTTAAAAATTATTATTATTTATATTTTCGGGGATTATTGATTCAAGGATTATTGATATTTTCAAGTTATTATGCAATTATTTTATTATGACAAAAATTGTTTAAACTCATATATTGTATGTTGTACGAATCTTCTACAAATACACGTGTATATCTTTTAATCGACGAGAATATAAGTAGTACAGGTATATTGACATATGTTTTGATATATATTGGCATATATTGGAATCAATTACGACCTTCTGGTATAAAGAGTACGGATATTATTGATGTTTTCAATTTATTACGTCATCTCTTTTATTTTGGCAAATATTTTTGAGACGCATATTGTAATACGGGTAATCTTCTACTAACACATTGGCATATTTTCTGATCTGCGACAATATAATTAGTACGGGGTTGCATATATTCATTCAATTCCTATTTTTTCTTCTGTAAATTTGCTTACAAAAGGGGGCAGGATGTTTTATTCTTCAGATCTGATCGTGAAGATAATTTTGCATAGTGAGAACATATATTCTTAAACTTCTCTTTAGGAGCAATAAATTTAATATTTTAACAGAATTTGCACATGATTGCGAAATTTAAGTTTCTTTAAATTATACACTCCGTACGAATAACGGGTGTGCTGCTAGTGGTTAATAAATTTTAACATTTTAGGAGGATATATCATGTTGCTCGGCATCGCAATTAAATTAAATGTGTTTGTTAATGTTTTTATTATTTTTTTTCGATTTAAATAATAAATAAATGGATAAATGGATATAAAAGTATATCTTATGAATGGACGGTTTGATTTTTCTTTTAATTATATTAATTGCTGACTGCGTACATCAATTTCATTTATTTTGGCAAAGAGTTTTCAAGCTTATATCGTATTTAGCTACTAAACTCATATATTGTGTTTAGCCAATAAATTCATATAGCCGATTGTTGAAACAGAAAAAGAGTAGAGCGGGTATATCTTCTAATACAATTGTAGTGTTTTCATTTAGTATATTGAAACGGGATAAGAATGTTTCATTCAGATCTGCAAATTCAAAGCTACGAATTTGGAGGGATATCGCTAATTTGACAACTTTTCTTAAACTTTGCCAAATTGACGGAAATGTCGCCAAATTGATATAAACGACACACAAACAGCTGCCATAAACCTTCGGGTTGGTCGTGTGGCTTGGGTCTTCTACATATCAATGAAATTTTTTTTTGTTTTGTTAGAAGAGAGTACTGAAATGATGTTTGGTTAGCATTTATCTGTCAGACCAACCATCCTACTTAGTAATACATTTAGCGAATTTTTAAAATGTCACCAAATTGATAAAAATGTTTTCAAATCTATAAAAATATCTTGAAATTGATAAAATTGCGCTACATAAATGATATTAATTGTTTTTTGTTAGGGGATAGTATTGTGATGATATTTCGTCAATTTGTCGTAAAGTGGAACTGTCAGTTCTACAGTCCCACTTGGCGATAAATTTGGCGATTTTTTAAAATGTCGCTAATTTGACGAAACTGTCGCCAAATGTTCCATAGAAATATAACTATTTAGACGATATTTTTTCTACCAATTTATTTGAAGCAAATGATATCATGTCGCTTAGCAACGGATTTAAATCCAATGTGTTTATGCGGCAGACGATTTTTATTAAATCCTTTCCGATTTGAATAATGAAGATATGTATATAAAATAAATTTCATTGCCATTTCATTTTGGACTGGATAATATCAATTATACTCTTCAGGTTTAAACATTATTATTATTGATATTATTGATTCCGGAATTATTGATTCAGGGATTATTGATATTTTTAAGTTATTACGCCATTGTTTTATTGCGGCAAAAATTGCTGACACACGCATATTGTACGTTGTACGAGTAATCTTCTAGGAATGCACGGGTATATCTTCTAACCTACGAGAATATAAGTAGTACAGGTATATTGGCATATATTTTGACATATATTGGCATATATATTGGAATCAAGTACAGTCTTCTGGTATGAAGATTAAGGGGATTAATTATATATTCAATTTATTACGTCGTCTGTTGTATTTTACCAAAAAACATTTGTGACTCATATTGCAAAACGGGTAATCTTCTACTAATAATCGGACATTATAAGTAGTACGTGTATATCTTCCCATATAATTTTAGCACTTTAATTTTGACATATATTGGAATAAATGACTGTCTTCAAATTTAAAGATTACGGGTTTATTGGTATTTTCAATTTATACATGTAATCTACTAATACAGGTTATATTTTCTAATATTCGCGTATATAATTAGTACGGGTCCCATACAATTTTAACGCTTTTATTTTGCATATATTGATTCAAGTCTCATATTTTTTTTTATATTTGCTTACATAAGGGGTCCAAGATGTTTTATTCTTCAGATATGTCTATGAAGATAATTTTATATAGCGAGAACAGAGATTCTTAAACTTCTTTTTAGGAGCATTATATTAAATATTTTAACAGAATATTTTGATTAAACATGTCATTTAGTATACTATAAGAATTTGGGCATGATTATGAATTTCAAGTTTCTTTATATTATATACTCCGTACGAAGAACGGGTATGCTGCTAGTACTATATTAAAAATATATCTAAGATTTGTAAAAGGATATTCTCCATAAAATAAATTAGTTTTATTTTGAAGCGTCTACGAAATTTTCATATTTATATTTTTAAATATACATATAAATTCATGTCTTTGCAATATCTGGGAGAAGTGCTTGCAAATAAAAAAACGCGTTTAATAATTCATGTACCATTTTTAACTGCAAAATTACTAATTGGGTCATAAACTAATAATAATTTGGTCTAAAACTAATTTGGTCATAATAAATATTTTTCGTAACAAATACCATTGCCCCATCTTTGTAAAAGAATGCTTACATTTGCAGTAACATATTATTATGACCGTCTATAACGCTTAAGAACGAATTTGGACACCTCGGTGTGTGTTGAAATTGAAGACATATCGCCGACCTGGTGACTTTTCTAAAATATCGTCATATGATAAACATGGCGATAAATTAATGAAAATGACGGCAAAGATTAAAATTCAATATCTTTGAAACCTGGCACAATTTCTTTTACAATGACTGTCGATTTGGGGGTAATAGTATTTTTGATTGGAAATATAGTGAGTTTCACTGTTTGTGGAACAGTTACGATTTGTAAATGGGGGGGGGGGGGTTAAAGGAGTCGAATATGAATTGCGCTTCGTAAGGAGTGGTAGTAAATATATTTCCATAGGAAGTTATATAAAAATTAATAATATTGATTGGGAGAGGTGGGTGGCAAGCATGTGTCCGTGTGTCCGAGGATATTTGGAGCGGAAGTACTTCAGGTGGACCTCATCCGTCCCGATGTGGTCCGAAATGTTCCTAACACAACATGCCGCGATCCGAAATTTTAAAGATCATTGCGACGACCCGACTCAATCCATGCTCAGGCCCTAACCCGTTCTGACCTCTAATAAAAACGTAGATTTCTAAAATAAAAAGTATAGAACTAAACTAATTTCTTAATAATATATTTTCGTTATCTGAAACTGATTCTAAACAATTTTCCATAGCGAGTTAAGAATGCTCGCAGGGAGCAGAAAATGATCGAAAAAAAAAAACTCTTCATGTCTAGTTTATTGTATAACACCCCCTCTATCACCTATAGTGATAAATGTGGGATACCTTACACCCTCTTCTACATTTTGTATGGTCGCAATCGTACGTACGACTCCACAGCATGGAAGGCAAATTGGATAGGAATCTAAACCACTGACTAACATCGTTAAGCGCGAAGTCTTCTCGTAAAACTGCTTATATATCTTCCTCTTTTATTTCTTTTTGCATTGTTTCTCGTTTATATTTCTGCCTTGGTGGGCCTATTTTTTCGCTTTTGTAATGAGAGGTGGTGTTATGTGACAAGTCTTTGAAGAAATCATTAAAGGTCTGTGTTCGGAGGCGATGAGAGTAATCTGGCTATCTCACTTGGCGACTAATTTGGCGCAATATCGCAAGCTTGGCGTAGCGCGCAAAATGTTGACGATAAACGTTAGCTATAGATAATGTTGGTGATAAATGCTGCCGTGTGGATGATACATAATGTTGGTGATAAGTGATATCATGTTGACGATAATCTTGTGAATTTGGCGATAAATGTTGTCATGTTGGCAAAAATTAATATCTGAAAATTAAATTTGATGATTTTATCGCTTTGTGGAAGTTATCAATGTAGCATTTCATATAACTTTATGCACCCCCATCGTATAGCGATGTTAACATCTGGATAAACATAATTAGGAATTTGTATATATAAGCATGTGTTTTCCTTTGAAAATTTCTATGAATAATTATTCGCAGTCTGCAAATATTCACCTTTCCCATTTCTGACGTGTTGATCAATTTAATTTCTGAAAGTTTATTATTTGTGAGGAATAAGTAAAATTAAATATTAAGGAATTAGTATTTTAGCTTGTTAAAGCCAGATAAATTAACAGTCTTGAGAAATTAAAGTGCGCGATTTTTTAATATGTTTTATTTTCTTCAACAATGTATAGTGTTTAGCTTCAAAAATAGTTATTTCAATTGATAACTGGCCCAGTAAGATTGACGTGCGGGTGCCGTTTAGGACAGAGCGCCTTTAATCTCCGATCTCAACTTCTGGCACTTATGATCATATTATGACATTATTTCAATGACCCGTAAATGGAGAATCGGTGTTTTTATTTTGACTGGCTTTATTATAACTAATGTGGCAGTTTGGTGCACATTTGAGTTTAATCAGTTTGATGCATATTTGAGTTTGATCAGTTTGGGGCAGTAACGTCCAGTGGTCGAGTTTTAGCTTTTCATGACTCCAGTGGAGGCTTAAGGAGGGTTCTGAGAGATTCTGTTCCACCCTGTTTTGTTGGAAGAAAAATCGATAATCCGTTTCCGATAGGTTCGGTCCAGTTGTCAATTATTCAGCTTTATAGCGAAGTGTGCAATTATTCAGCTTTATGGGTCACCGCGGGACTGCTGGAGGGTATGGTAAGATAAAAGCACGTTAAATACATTGGACGAGATAACATATAGGGATATTTGTGATAACGAATGTTGCAAGTAGGTAGAAAATGCAGCGAGTTTCACTGTTCGGGGGCAGATATGTTCTGTTTGGGGATCGTATAGAATGTTCGTTTTGTTAGGATGATATAGGGGATCATAAAGTTAATTTTATTAGAGGATCGTATAGCATTTAAGTTCCGTTAGGGTACTATAGAAGATCATAAGGTAATCGCGTTTTAATAAGAGATCGAATAGCATTTCAGTTTTGTTACAGGTCTATATGGGGGGGGGGGCGTCATAAAGTAATTGCGTTTTATTTCGGGATCTTCCAGCATTTGAGTTTTGTTAGAGGGCTATAGCGGGGGGGAGGGTCATAAGGGGATTGCGTATTATTAGGAAATCGATCAGAATTTAAGTTTTGCTGGAGGGCTAAAGGGGGTCATAAAGTAATTGTGTTTTATTCGAGGGTCATAAAGTAATTAAGATTTGTTAGGTAATCGTAGAGAATTTGAGATTTATCAGGGAACTATAGTGGATCATGAAGTAGTTTTGTTTTATTAGGGATCTTAAAGAATTTGAGTTTTGTTCGGAGGCTATAGGAGATCTTAAAGTGGTTAAATTTTATTAGGGAATAATTGCGCTTTGTTAGGGAGTAAAAAATAATTTTTTGTTAAGGATCGTATAGATGGTAATAATACTGATTGTAAAATGTACATGGTCTACGTTTGACTGAGGATTTATGTGCGCAAGTGCTGTAGGTAAGGATGTTTTACATTATTTTAAAATATTTACTTTATACACCCCAATAACGGTTTTGTTACACTGTTTTTAAATACATGTTTAATACAAAAGTTTTCTTAATCTGGCATAAAAGTTTAAAATATATATAGTGTCCAAAAACACATAATTGAGAGCACAGTTGGAAGGTATATCAATATTGACCTTGCCTGTAAAATCACATTTTCCAGTTATTCCTAAAATCCATATCTGCACAATATCATGCTTATTTTACACTTAAACCGATTTTAATTAATTTTCCGGAACATGAAGTTGGAAATTATCGATTAAAGTGTATAAAAACGCCATGTCCAGTTTATTGTGCAACACCATCTCTACACAATACACCATCTCATAGTGATAAATGCGAGATACCCACACCCCCTCTACATTTAGTGTGGTCACAAGTGTCCATAAGACTACACGGCGGAAAAAGTAAATTGGATAGGAATCTAAACCGCTGACTAACATTGTTAAGGCGTGAGGTATTCTTATAAGTTACTTATATATCTTTCTTGTCTTCTATTTTTGTTCTTTTCTTTTTATTTCTGGATTTGCCGATCTATTCTTTACTTTCGGTAATGGGAGGACTTTTTTTTTTATGTGGTGGTATATCTTTAGTAAAAGATTGTAAATATTTGTGGTAGATATTCATAATTGCAAGATTATTTTTACTTTCTGTAATAAGAAGTTTTTATGTAGTGGTATATTCTTAATAAAAGATTGTAAATATTTGTGGTAGCTATTCATAATTACAAAATTAGAATTCATAATTAGCATATATTTTTACTTTCTGTAATGAGAGGTTTTTATGTGGTGGACTTGACTGTATATATTTAGCAAAATATTGCAAATATTTGTGGTAGTTATTCATAATTACAAGATTAAAGTATATTAATTAATATATATTTCTGTCATCTTATATATGAACCGGAGAGTAATTATTTTTTTCTTACAATATAAAATACAGTCAGGTAGAAAATATTATAATATATTTATAAATTTTATTTTAAATTCCTTTTTATCTCTTTAAATGTAAATCCAATCAAAATATATAGAATAACTTAGTTGTAAAAGGTAGAAAGCCCAGACCACACGACCAACCCGAAGGCTTATGGTTGCTGTTTGTGTGGCCGGTAGTTGTAAAAGCTGTAATTTTAGCACGGAACAAAACCAAATCCATATAATTATAAAACTCTGATGTGGCAGCACATGACTTTCCCTACTTAATGCAATGAATTTGCTTCTTTCCCAGTAAAAAAAAAATATGTATAAGGTACACGCTACAATGTTTTTAAAGTTGGGTTGTACATTTGGCTCTTTTCGGAAGACAACATGCAAAACAATTTCGAAGTACCCAATTATTCTTTAAATCGCAAAACTTGCATCTGCATATTAGCTTTCTCAAGATGAAAAGAGTTTTAAAATTTATTATTTACTTCCCTACAATACTATTACTACCTTCTCTGTCATATGGTGAGCACACTCTGGGGATACAAAAATGAGTTCGAATTTCTGGAGAACTAGCTCTTTTATTAACACTTTACAACAAAGTTGAAAAGTGTTTATGACTTTGTTCATTCTGTCTGTCTGTCTGTCTGTCCGTTAGCCCGATAACTGTCGTAAAAATAACTTTATCAAAATGAAAATTTAGTATGTTGTTCAGACGATCTGTGGGATCTATGGGAATAAAAATGAAGAATATTACCCAATTAGTTTTGGATTAAACTCGGGTTGAAAAAAGGAAATACATTGAACCCTATGGGACCTAATTTTTCAAATATTTTTTAATCAGATTTAAAATTCACAAATTGCTTCGAAAAATTTAGGAAATATTCAAATTATCCCATAAAATATATAAAAAATATTTCGGAAAAATATATTAATTAGTATTTTAAATAAAAATTAAAATAATAATTACACCTTTTATATGAAGAGATCACGTGACCATTACACGAAGAGATCACGTTGAAAACCCAGGCCGTTCGACTCATCCAAAGGACTTGAGCAACTATTTGAACGGCCAGACGAAGAGATCACGTGACCCACTTCAAAATAAAATATGGCATCCATCTTGTGTCAAAATCGTGATTTTTAAAGTAACAGCAAAATCTGTAGAATGAGTTGTATAAGAATTGCTGCATTTCTTTTACGCAAAATTATTTAGCACATGGAGTCTGCAATATAGCTGATATGAATGAAATATTCATCGATTTTACAGAGAGAAGGACGATTTTTTTTTATGAAGTTTTAAGTATAGAGTTTTATGGAGTCTGCAATATAGCTGATATGAATGAAATATTCATCGATTTTACAGAGAGAAGGACGATTTTCTCGATGAAGTTTTAAGCATAGAGTTTTAATTACTTGTACCTCCATGTTCTTACGTTTTTAAATAAAATAAATTATTATAGTATTGTGATAAATGAAATAAATGGAAAAATATTTATGGATGAAATGCTGCTTTTATAGAGAAAGCCAGACGTATTATATTTCGATGATGTCATTTTAACAAATTTCATTTGTTTTCCATGAAGTTTTCAAATATAATAAATTATTGTAATATTGTGATAATTTTAAAAATATTTCCGAGGAATGTATCGCATTTTAGAGATGTTTAAACCAGGCAATTTATATTTCAATGCCGTCATTTGAAAGAAGTTCATTTTTTTCGATGAAGTTTTAAGTTTTCAAATATAATAAATCAATGTAGTATTGTGAGAATTGTTAAAATATTACCGAGGAATATATCGCATTTTAGAGATGTTTAAATAAAATTGCATTGAAGTTGGAAAGTGTTTCATAATCAATGCTTTATGCACGATTGATCTTTCTTGTTTAAAAGCATCAATAAACAGGAACAATTTGCAGCTAAAAATACTATAGATAACTCAATGGAGCCCTAAACAACTGCCAGGTACAATAAAACAGCAATTAAATGCTCCACTAATTCACCAAATAGCAGATTCTGTTCTCGAAATATTGGCATATTTCATAATTGACGTTTATTCGTATCCCGTTAACTCTCTCCAACTAAACAATGATTTCCTTATATAGTCTTCACAGATAATTTCTGAAAGGGGGCAGTATAATCGAAACTAGTGGATATTTCTGGAAAATCCTAATGAATTGGAATACTTACCAATAGTCGCCAACTTGGCTATATTTCGCAAAATCTGGCACCGCTGCGCCGAAAAAATCATCTAAGTATGACAACCCTACTTACACGTTATAGCGAAGTTTGCCTGTAAAAGTGGTTTCTCCTTTCGGAGAGGCAATGCACAGTGAAACTTTTTACATATCCGTAACCATGCATGCAAAGAAAAACATTGTGATGGAATCAAAAATGCGACTCTCGGATTTTGATAGATCTACACGTTCTGAGCATCCCAAAATGCGAATTAACCATCTTCCAATGATGTATGTGCGTCTGTGGTCACGATAACTCTTGAACTGATTATGCAAATTGTATGAAATTTAGTAGATTTATTTTTGTCAGAGACACTGAATTTGGTAAAGTCATCGAACTAATCTTCAATATTCCGATTCATCTTTGCAAAATCATAAACAAAATGAGCAAATAAAAATTAGTTTCAAAATCAACCATTTTGTACATAATGTCTTATTTCAAAATGAATGAAACAATTGATAGAACGAAAACATGAGTTGTTAAGACATTGAACATTTGTGATCTAAATTGGAAATGAATAATTTAAAAAAGTAATACTCTCATTATTTTCAAATTGGTATTTAAGCCTGTGACAGACAGGGAAAATAACAAACATTCTGATACAATTGCAACAGTATTGTTATAAGTTAAAATACAAGTGTTATAAGTTAAAATAAATGCAAAATACAGTTGTAAGAGAATTTTAATAAGTTTTATTTTGGTTAACAATATATGGTGCTTTGCCTCGAAAAATGCGTTTGGTTCAGTCCAGTGGTCGATATCATAGGTCTACAAAGATTCAGCCTTGTAATTCTCTACGGGGGGGGGGGAGAGAAGAGTAACTTCTGAAGAGTATGAAGAGATTTAAAAAATAAACCCCCATTTTCCCCATCCCCGGTAAGAATAAAAAATTCGGCTTGGTTAGCTATTGCCTTGTGGTTGATACTATAAGTGTGCAAACATTGAGCCTTTTAGATCACCGAGGGGTTCTTGGAGAGTAAGACAAAAACACGTTAGATAATTATAGTATGGATGAGAGAATGAATAAGGAGAATGATGGGAGGATGATTGGAAGAATTTTTGTCTTGTGTTAAAAACATTAGATATTTTAAACTTAGTAATGAGATAGTCTAGGTAATGGATCATAAATATTTAAACATATGTGACTAATTTAATATTATTCGAAATATAATTCGAAAATTCTGCTTCCTAGTTACTGTCAATATTAAGTGCGCAAACATTGAGCCTTTTAGATCACTGAAGTGCTTTTGGAGAGTAAGACAAAACACGTAAGATGATTATAGTATGTATGGGAGAATGAATGAGGAGAATGATGGGCGGATGAATGAGGAGAATGACGGAAGAATTCATGAGGAGAATGATGGGAGAATGAATGAGGAGAATGATGGGAGAATGAATGAGGAGAATGATGGGAGAATAATGAAAAGAACTTTTGTCTAGTGTTGAAAACATCAGACATTTTAAACTTGGTAACGAGATAGTTGAGGTAATGGGTTATAAATGTTTAAACAGATGTAACTAATTTAATATTATTCGAAATATAATTCGAAAATTCGGCTTATCTAGCTACTGTCCTGTGGTCGGTACTATAAGTGTATAAGCATTGGACCTTTTAGACCACCGATGGGGCTTTTGGAGAGTAAGACAAAAGCACGTTAGATGGTTATTATATAGATAGGAAAATGAATGAGGAGAAAGATGGGAGAATGAATGAGGAGAAAGATGGGAGAATGAATGAGGAGAATGATGGGAGGATGATGGGAGAAACTTTTATCTAGAGTTCAAAACATCAGATATTTTCTTTCTCATACGTAGAATATATTGAGTAAGTATTGTTTTCACGAACATTTTCGATTTCGAGATTTTGATGCCAATATATGTTTTAAGACCTCCTGAACACGTTTTGACTATTTTTGGATTTATGTCCAGCTGTCTGTCTGATGTCTGCAGTCGATTTCGTGTGTACAAGGTAGCAACCACAAATGTTAAAGGATTTTCACAAAACTTCATATCCGTCTTTGTTATCAAAAAATTTAGAACTGATAGAATTTTTTTTTTAATTCTAGCGAAAATTTATTCGAAATTTTATTTATTTTTTAACATGGCAGCATAGGACAATTTTAACATAATCATGCATAAAATGGTTTATGACTCAATGAACACGAGACTCACTAGTTTCGATCATAGATCTGAAAAATAGCCGCGATACAAGTTTTTTGTTAGTGACGTCATTAGACCCCCTTAGGGGCAAGTTAACCCCCGGTGGATACATTATCAAGCGGGGTATCAATCGAAATATTTTTTCAAGCCCTTTAAAGCGAAGGGCAACACGCTAAATTTGTAATAATTTAAACCTAACCCACGATACACATTTTCAATTTTTTTTTTTTTTTTGTAAAATGAAAAATGAACATAAATTCTGTTATGAGACAGTCGAGTTGAGCCGTTCCCCAGTTAATTTAAATTTGGCAGCCAGTTAAGCGAGGTAATATGGATTATAAAAGTTTAAACAGATATTACTAATTTAATATTCTTTTCATGCATGACGAACTCAAAATTGGAATTATTTTGTATACACACTACTTCTACTCTACTTCTACTTTTTTCTACTCAACTTCTACTCCTTTTCTACTCTACTTCTACGCTATTTCTACTCAACTTCTACTCTTTTCTGCTGTACTTCTACTCTATTTCTACTCCACTTCTACTCTATTTCTACTCTACTTCTACTCTTTTTCCACTCAACTTCTACTCTATTTCTACTCTACTTCTACTCTATTTCTACTCTACTTCTACTCTATTTCTACTCTACTATACTCTACGTCCACATTCTTACTATAATTGCAATTGCGTCTTCATATAGAATAATTTAGCAAGATCTCGAATTTTAACTCTGAATGCTAATGGGGAAATGTCCAATCTAATTCTTAATTGTAAGCAATTTAAAATAAGAAATTCAATGATAAAAATGCATTTGTTATTGAGATATCGGGTCAACATCACACACACATACACATTATCAGAAGTATTCAAACTGCGTTTAGGTGGTCTTGAAACGAGATTTCCGGAAAACACCTGAAAGGGTATAAAAAAATCGTAATTTAAAAAATAAATGATTTATTCTGAATGAAATGGAATGTTTATTTTAATAGTATAACTGTTCAGTCAATCAATGTATGCATTAATCAATGTATGCATTGAAACATAATTAAATGAATACGGAAAACAGAACTATAAATAAAATAAAGTTAAATACTAGTAAAATTATATATATATATATATATATATATATATATATATATATATATTGCCATTACGCAATACGGTTTTTATTACTCACTTTGGCAACAGTAAATCACTTCTTTACTCTTTAACGAATGGCAACATTGGTCTAGTCATTTTTTGCTCGTCACGATTGTACATTTGATAAGTATTTTAAGGTATTTATGTTTCTTTTCTATTTTTTCAATCTTTATGCTTGTCGTCCTAATAGCACATGTTTATAGATAAAATCTATGTTGTGTTTCAGAAACAAGCATTTTTGTGTTCATTTCGTTTAAAATATTAGGAATTGATAAAGAATTTTTTCGAAATGAACTATTCTTAAGCCTAGTGCTTTTCCTCGTACAAGCTTTAATGCTTGATTATTTTGATATTCCTTTTTTCGATTCCTCTACATTAACATTTGTTGATTATCTTTCTGAACTGTAATATGTTTTAAAATTTCCTCTTTATTGTTGAATTTCATTTTATTTCATTGTATTCTGTAGGCATTAAACATTTTTTTAAGATAGTGTATTATGAGTTACTTCTTCCATTCTACCATTGGATTTACTATTTTAATATTTATATATATATATATATATATATATATAATTCATGAAATTATAAAATATTCCGCATTTTCCCGAAAAGCTAAATTAATTTATAACAAACGTGTCACAGTGTGCACTCTTGTTAAACAGTATTTATATTTTTATAAAATATGTATGCTTAATATACGATAGATAAGAATGTTAAAATTGGAAACTTTAACATTCTTATCTGTAATGCATTAAATATACATGTATTAAATATGATGATAATGTTAAAAATGGAAACTTTAACATTCTTATCTATATATTAAATATTTGTTTTCAATGAACTAAGAATAATTTCGATACTTAAAATATATTTAATTGTTTGTTTAGAATCCAATTGCTGAACACCATTCATACCATCACATAAAGTGTACGATAATGGTTCCCTTGCCGATAACAGCTCCCATATAACATTCAGTGAATGATGTTTTTACAATGAGAACTCTATACTAACTTTGTGAAAGCCTCCTACTGGCGAGTTTTGTAACTATGGACTAAAGGTATATTTCACGCATGTTTTCAAATTTAAAATATACTAATATAAATAATTATTTTTAAAAGAAATGTTGCAAGCTTCCTAAAATTTCGAAATGTTAAAATTAAAGCAATTAAAAATTGTAGATAATATTTTAACTTGGCGAAATGTCAATGTTTTTATTTTCAATATATCTCTATTCTATATCTTTTAAATTTTAAGATTCTAACGCTGGTCATATCTTATTTTATTTTAAATTCTAACATATTATTAGTTTAAATTGTAAAGGATTTTTAAGCATCAATTTATGTAACTAATTATCCATTAATTTAATTTATGGCTATAATGAATATTAGTTTTAAAATATTCAGAAACAATAAAGTTTTGATATAAAATATTTTATAGAAAAATGTGGTACTTACCTATTGAGAATTAAAGTGATAAAAACTGTTATCAAGAAATTTAAGAAACTATTTTGCATATTTTAATATATGCAAAATATTTTAAACTATGCAATTTTTTTATTTTACTTCATAAAATCAAAATTCATTTGCTATATTTTTATTAATGTCTGAGTTAGTTATGTATTCAGGTAATTGTTATTTACGTATTAGGGAGAATCATTCTGTATTTATCGGAATTTATATCAGATTTTTTAATTGTACACACTTTCAAAATACATTTATTTAACTAAAATTATTTATATTATGTCCGCATATTTCGACTTTATATTCGTATATGAATCCATTATTTAACACTGTTTTTAAAACATACGTTTAAATCATTTTAAATCCGTATAATTATTGCAATATTTTATTGATTTTTTTGCAATTTAGTGTTATTATAACAATGATTAAATTATATTTATTTTGAAACATTAATTATGCAACGAATTGTGGTGTAAAATATCACTTTAAAAGCATTTGAAATGAAGAAACCTGCACAATCGTATCCTTTAAGCTCTACTTAACCCTATATCGTATTCACCGGCAAGCAGGGTATTATCTTTGCGGCATTATGTTAACTCTTTCACGGCTTGACATGAAAGTGATCTCCGTCAACACGCGAATAGGCGATAACAGATTTTGATGCTTTTATTTAGAATTATATTGCGTTTAATAGTATTTAAAGTTATTAAAATACACGATAAGGAAGTGTATAAGTTGTATAGGGTTAGATAATTGTAATTCCATACTCTTTGTAAGCTTATAAATGCTTTATGTCTGTCTATTTACGTACGATATTATCAAAAGCCTTGTTAAAATTAATTGACAAAAGTGTGGTTCACACATAGTTTTAACAAAAATATAAATTGATGTTTAATAAATATGGCTATTACGCTAAAATACCAACTCAATCTCCAATCGTAGGCAATCCCCAATTAAATCGTAGGATCTCCCAATCGTAGGCAATTATTTTCTCTGTTTATAAAAAAACAAAAATTTACAAGATCAATATTGATCAAAGCTATAGAATTTATAGACAAATTAATATAAATCTGACAGATCTAAAAATTAGAACATTAAAAACAATTTTAATAAATAAATATTTGTTTTAAAGCGAATCCTCTCTATTATGTTTTGTTTCTATTATCCAATTTGATATTACTTCTTTGGCTTGCCTTGAATTTTACCAACGATTTAAATAAATAAATATTTGTTTTAAAGCGAATTCTCTCTATTATGTTTTGTTTCTATTATCAAACTTGATATTAGTTATTTGGCCTGCCTTGAAGTTTACCAACAATTTTGTATCTCCTAAGCTTTATTTTAATAGATACTTTAAGCAGTACTTAACTTAGATACGACGTTTAAGTAGAGTACTTAACTTAGATAGATACTTAAGTAGTAGATACTTTAGTAGTAAAGTACTTCATTTTAGCAGTAATTACTTCATACTTAATACATTTTATTCTATTAACATACATGTATATGGTAGTGACACTCAAATAAAAGGTATAATGTAAATTACAAACTAGATTTATAATTATTCCATGAACTCCATTTCTGCTCGTAAACTTACTATTCCAATTTTGTTAAAAGATAAAAAAGGGTATTTATGGTTGTAATGCAACTCATCTTAAGTAACACATAAAAACAATAAATAAATAAATAAACGCTGAAAATTTAAAATAATATTTTTTAGTCATAAACTTCTATTTCCAGTATATAGTAGATAGAAACAACAACAATAATAATAATAATATTAATATCATTAATATTAATAATAATAATAGTAATAAATTGAGTAGAATTGAGTTCAAATTATGAAAAATGACAAATTATTTCTTTGTTTATCCAGTTAAAATTTTTGTTATGAAATACAATTTAATGTATTGATTTATTTTGAAGCTCATACAATTAATTCCATTGATTACGATCAAATCTTTGATGGCCATGATTGTGAATAGGCAAGTATAACAAAATCAGTAGATGATTGAACTTAGTTGAGGTTTGCCATTTAGATTGTTACCATTAGTTACAAGGTAAATGGCAAACTTTTGACAGTTATGAATGGATGAATGAGAAATATATAGAAATCCGAAATCCAGACAAATACAGAAAAATAATAGAAGAGATATTTGATAAGATATAGATGAATTAAATTTTTATCTTATCTAAAACACTTTTACTTAACGTTTCATGTATAAGATACTTCAATCCCTCTTTTGAAAAAATTTCCTGAGAAAAAGTTTAAAATGTTTTAACGATGAAAGAACTATGATCTATCTTAAATGATATCTAAAGCAAATATTTTAGAATGTTCCCCTTGTAAGTTTACATGCCCATTTTCGAAATAAACGAAACAATGTTTTTGCTACACAATGAAACATGTACTTTTATGAGTTACATGTTTTCATAAAATATTCTTGCTTTAACAGAGTAAAAACTGACAACGTTTTAATATTTAATTTTATATATCTTAATAAATACATTGAAAATCTACTTCTATAGAACTATTTCATTTATGATTCATTTAATATATTTTTGCTTTCAAATGTTTCAATTGGGTAAATTTTTTTCCAAAAATTCCCAGTTATCAATAAGTAATTTTATTTTCCTCCACTAAGAAATCAATGGAATCCAGAAAAGATTATCTTGTTCTGAGTAATCTTGTCAATAAATAGTCGTTTAAAGCAGCTTTTATTAAATGTTTTTACTTTTGGAACGAGTAAAAATTCATCTACCACAGTCTCTTTTGCCCCAGAAACATTGATGTAGTATGTAAAAAGATAATTATTGGTCTATGTAATTAAAGAATATATTTTTATTTTATTATTTTTTTATATATCTTTCAAAATAGTAAGACTTTTTCCAATCCTTCCTATCATAAATATTTTATCAATTTTTTCGAAAGATATCCCGCATACAGACACATTGATAGACAGACAGTGCAGAGTCCACTTCAACGATAAGAGCTTGCTTGTAGCTCAACCATGGAGCGTCAGTTGGCCGGGACGAAGGTACGTGGCTCGATACCGAGTTGGGAAGCTAGATTCTTTACAATGGCGCCCGAACAAATCAAACCCGTAGGTTAGTGCAAAGATGGCGGAGCTCTGAAAGTGACCCTAGTACGACTAGCATGGATCCAGTGGACCCTGGTATATTGAGCGCCGATTTGAAATCGGGGGGACAACGGCCACGCAGGAAGTTAAACTGGAGGCTGAAAATAGGATCAGGAGTTTAACCTGAGGTAAAAATAGCAAGCGGCGGTCAGTCAAATTTTCAGTTGCATATCAATCAAACATTAAATTGCAAAATACATATGCAACTCAATCACAAATAAAAGTATTATTATTATTTTAATCAATATCATTATTATTACAGGTATTATTAATAGTATCATTATTTATATTATTATTGTTATTCTTCGTCTTCTTATTATTATTAGTATTATTATAATTATTATTATCAATATGCACTGAACTGACATATTGAGTGAGTTTAGTGGTGATGTATCAAAATTATCGTGCACTTCCACTATAACTTGAATCTTGGCTTTGGTGTCATTTGATCTACCTCAAATTTGAGACGACTGAATGAGATTTGAGGCGACAGAATAAATCTTAAATTTCATAAACTCGATTTGGGGTGACAGTGGAAAGGAACAATCACAGACACTTCAGCTAGAATCTCAGTTTTTGTCTCAGATTCGTCTGAGATAGCACGTCAACGAAATTATCTATTATTTCGAAAATTTGAATTAGGGGTGACGATGTAAAGGATTAATTAAAAAAAAAATCAGAACCACTTTTCAAAATGATTGATTGCCTCCACTCAAGACAGAATCTCGGTTTTGGTCACATTCAAGCCGTCCCAGTTTTCAAATTAACGAAAAATATTGAGAATTTTGAAAATTCGAATTGAGGGTGAAGATACAAAGAGATTTATAAAAAAAAACTACACAACTCTGCCGCTCAAAAATATTAAATACACAATTTGATATCTTTTTGCTGGGTGTCACATTTAATGACCATTAGCCATTGAGAACGCGGGCAGCACGGATGAAATGGCTGGTTATTAATATTACCATTATTATTATTATTATTCCGTAACTAATATAGTTTATTCTTATCTATTTTATCCAAAGGATTTTACCTTGTTTTGCTTAACTATATTAATTAGAATCTTATTTTAATATGAATTTTTTGACAGAATAAATGACATCAGCCTTAAGGGGCTGAGCTAAACTTTTCATAAATATACTTGTATTTAAACCTGTCAAAAACAGGAAAATTACACTCTTAATAAAAACGCTGCAATTTTCTTAATGAGGTTTATTTTGAGGTTTATTGAGGTTTATTTTGAGGGTTATTGAGGTTTATTTTCTTAATGGGGTTTTCTTAATGAGGTTAACAGACGCTTAGCGTCGACAAAGGTTGAAATTAGCAAAATTAGTCGACATTGGTATCGAAACTATTTGCTTTAGTAGAACATTTGGTTCCGTTAGGCTCTGTGTAATGGAAGATGATATACATATGCAAGGATTCAGCTTGTTAAGTCATCGGAGGCTTCTAGAAATACTTACAAAATATATTCTCCCCTCACCCACCCCCCCACACATACATACCCATGGACATCAAACTTTAGGTTTCGTTAGGTTTTGTACCATGATCAATATTATAAATGTGCAAATATTCAGTGCCCTATGTCTCTGAGAGAAGAATCTAGAAAGACACAAACATGTCAGTCAATTAGTAGTTTCCCTGCAATATATGGTAATGTATAGGGGAAATATTGGAACCATGTCGAAAATCGCAACTCCAGTTTTCGACGGATCTAAACGTTTCGAGACCTCTAGAATACGAAAGAACTATTTTTAGCGTGACGTCTGTGTGTGTGTCTGTGCGTCTGCCTGCCTATCTGTCTATCTGTGTGTCTGTGTGTCTGTCTGTCTATCTGTGTGTCTGTCTGTGTGTCTGAGGGTTTGTGTGTCTCTCTGTCTGTGCAGATTTTGTATCCACTCTAACTAAAACACTAATTGACCGAATTTCATAAAATTTGGTAGGTGAGTCACTTGTGGGCGAATCTGGTACTGATTAGTTTTGAGTACGATTCGGGATAAAAGAACCCTCCTTTTTTTGCGAAATGGCTGACAAAAGTTGCCTGTATCCACTTTAGCTGAAAAACTAATGGACCGAATTTCACAAAATTCGGTAGATAAGTCGCTTGTGGATGACCCTGGTGCTGATTAGATTTTGGTACGATTCGGAAAAAAAATAACCTACCTTTTTTGCGAAATGGCTCGCAAAAATTGTCAAAATCTAAAATAAGCACTACGTATGCTTAAATAGATCAATTAAATAATTGTTTTATACGTAATTTTTAACGAAGAAAAGAATAAGACCAACCCCATTAAACTAGGACTAGCCGTTCTCGAGATATTTTAGTTTTTTCGTATTTTCTCTGAGTCAACTTTGAAAATAAGTCCAGTTACCAAATGAGAACGAAAATTGAATTAAAAGTGAATTAAATTTAATTAAAATAAAGAGAACGTGGATATAAGTCTGCAGGGAAAGTCATGTGTTGCCCACATCAGATTTTTATATATATGTACGTATATTTTGGAATTTTATCAAATTAGCTTTCTCTAACTATGCGTCACAACAATTTAAATGAGCAATTTCAATTCATATGAAACAATTTTAAAATCGCAAATTTTATATTCTTTCAAATAAACATCATTTCCGTATATTATTCAATTTAATGAGGTAAAATAAATATATATCATTCAAATTAAACACGTAAAGAAAATAAGGAGATAAGGCAAACTATTTTTACTTTCCCTGAAATACATGGTAATGTATAGGGAAAGTATTGAAATCGTGTCAAAAATCGCAACTCCAGTGTTTGACGAGTCTACACGTTTGGGGACATCTAGAACACGAAAAAAAATATTTTTAACGTGACGTCTGTGTGTGTGTCTGTGTGTTTGTCTGTCTGTTTGTGCAGATTTCCACTCTAACTGAAAAACTAATTGGTATATTTCTTGTGGGTGACCCTGCTGCTGATTACATCTTGGTACGTTTCGAGATAAAAGAACCCGTCTTTTTTTTTGTAGAATGGTCCTCAAAAATTGCCTGTATCCACTTTAGCTGAAAGACTAATAGACCAAATTTCACAAAATTTGGTAGATAAATCACTTGTAGGTTCTCCTGGTGCTGATTAGATTTTAGTACGATTCGGAAAACAGGAATCTGCCTTTTTTGCGAAATGACTCGCAAAAATCGTTAAATCTAAAGATAAAAGATTGCGTATGCTCAAATATATCAATAAAATGATTATTTTATACGTAATTTTTAATGACGATAAGAATAAGCCCAATCCCATTACTCCAGGACAAGCCGTTCTCGAGTTATTTCAGTTTTTCGCATTTTCGCAGCGCCACTTTTGAAATTAAGTCCAGTTACCAAATGAAAACGAAAATTGAATCAAAAGTGCAAATTCGGTTTAATTTAAGATAATTATGATCGTTATTTTGTGCTGTTATTTAAGAAATAAAGAAACCGTGAATATGAGTTTGCCTCGAAAGTCACGTGCTGGCCACATTACATTTTTGAGAAAGGAAGCCGAGGCAAATCGTACCCACATAAAATTCTTTTCATCCTTTCCATTCTAAAAATATCAATATACCCCTGAAAAGCTAATCCTGAAAAAAAAAATAATAAACGCTCTCACAAAATTAGAAAACGGAACAGACAATCGTCATCTCCTGAAATACAACTAGCAATCTTCAGGATAAAAGCACCCTGTCCCCTCCTTCGGGCACTCGAAGTAATTCAAGAATCTAGACAAAGCTCTTGCATTAAGAAACTGGATATAACACTTCACCGCCCTGTCTTAGTTAACTTTAAAGACACTCTTATTTTTCCCTTTTATATAAGATCCATATAAATCTTTTTTTGTTCTATAGATATTCGATGGCCATAAAGAAAAAGGGGGGGGGGGGAGGGTCTTGTAAATTGACAAGGATGAACTACCCCCTATTCTTCTGCAGTTTATATTTTTCTTTCTTTGAAAAAACCTTATTGTGATTGGCAAAGTAATTCCGTTGTCCGTAGAACTAAATGGACAGGCGCAGGAATGAGAGAAGTGTCAACACAGAGCCTGAAAGGAGAGGAAGTTGAAATATGAGTCCGGGAGGGGGGAGGCAATATTAAATAGCTTAAATTTTCTTTATTATTTTCTTTATTCAGAGATAGGGGAAGTGGTCACTCGGTAGATTAAAATAGATCTTTTTTCGGAGGTAAAAGCTTAGTTGCATTTTTAAGGGTACAATGGGAAGCAATTTTTGAGCTATTTGAGTGAATTAAACTGTACTAAATTACAAAAAACTCAAGAAAAATCATTCAAAAATATTTGTGATTTTTCCCTCCAAAATTACTCAATCGCTTTAGGTCGTATAGTAGTACTAATATTTAAACCTGTCAAAGGTAATTAGATTATTAAATACATTTTTTCGTTTAACAATGTATGGTGGAATGAAATGAGCTTAATCGTCTCAATGAAAAATTGGCATGATTAGGTTATAGTCCGTGGTTGTATTTCAACTTGAAGTTACCGGCTGGTGTTTTTGGGAAAGGTTCTGAAAGATTTACCATCTCCTCCATTCTGTAGACCGTGGGGGAGAAACTGAACATACAGCTTTGTTAGGTTCGGTCCCATAGTCGATACCATGCATACAAAAATTCGGCGTTCTAAGCCATCGAGGAGGAAGATGCTAGAAGGTGTAGAAAAAATTTCCGAAACCTCGCAATCTTCGCTCTGGAGTGAGCAGTCGAAACCTCAGCTGCCTAAGCTTCTGTCCGATGATCGATGCTATAGGTGTGCAAAAATTCAACCTTTCGTCATCTGAGGAGATGTGGGTTTCTGGAGATCCTGAAAGCTATTCTCCTGGAGTAAAGAAAATATTCCGGATTCTTTACCCCCGGAGACGGAAATCGAAAATACCACACGGTTAAGTTCTACCCCGGGATTTATATTAAGAGTTTAGTATTCCAGGTTAAGGGGTGGGGAGTGGGAGTTCTGAAAAGATACAAACACGTTAAACAATTATTGT
The DNA here is from genome assembly GCA_951213105.1 of Amaurobius ferox. NCBI lineage: Eukaryota > Metazoa > Arthropoda > Arachnida > Araneae > Amaurobiidae > Amaurobius > Amaurobius ferox. The sequence continues at coordinate 76,026,086 of OX578149.1, read as the reverse complement.
ATAGATATTAGTTTATGAGAGGAAGGTGTATGAGAGATTGTCTTTCATTGGATTAAAACTAGATTTTCATAGGTAAACACTAAGTAGCATATATTGGTGTTTTGCTTACAATGTAAAACTGTAAAAGTCCAGTTTTTAAACCTTTTAACTAACCAAGATCAAAATTCTTCAAAAGCCGGTATTTAATTTCTTAAGGATAGAGCTGCGTTCGGTCTGTACTGCACAACTGTGCAAGACTGCGCAAGACTGCAACAGCCAAGAATTACCTATAGAGGGAATTTTCAAAAATGATATCGCGCTCCCATTGTAGATAATAACATCCATAGACCGTTTCCCGTTTTTTATTCGCTCGTCAGCATGAAATAGTTGAAACCTTTAAATGGGGAGAGTAGTAAATAATTGTAGTAGATGAATAGGGAGAGTTCTGCGGCACTTCAGAGGCGGTGGAACCCCATACTTTAACATGGGGAACCCTCCGAGGCCAGAAAATGAGTGCATCAACAGAGGCGGTGGTAAAGTCCCATACTTTAACATAGGGGTTCTCAGAAGCCGGTGTGGGGGCGGTACAGTGACGATTCCATAAGATGGACATGTGTAGAAGGATGACATCACAGAAGAGGGTAGAGTTTAGAACGTATAAAGTATTGCTGTTGTTATTTATTAATTTTTATATTTTCACACTTTCGCAATTTTTTTTTTAAAATGTGGTAATGGGAAAAATTAACATTTTGTTAAAATGTGCCAAAAGCGTAAAAAAGTAAAAAAAAAATATGGTAAAGGGCAAAATTAACATTTTGCGCCTTTTTTTAAAAAATGTTAATTTCTCTATGGGAATTAACATGGGTTTTCACACTTTTGTAATTTTTTTTCAAAAAATGTGGTAATGGGAAAAATTAACATTTTGTACAAAATGTCTCAAAAACGTAAAAAAGTAACAAAAAATGTGGTAATGGGCAAAATTAACATTTTGCGATTTTTTTTTCAAAATGCCAATTTCTCTATGGGAATTAACATGGGTTTTCGCAATTTTGTAATTTTTTACAAAAAAATGTGCGTTTTTACAAAAATGCTACTAAAAATGTGGTAATGGGAAAAATTAACATTTCGCACAAGATGTTGCAAAAACGTAAAAAAACAACAAAAATGTGTGTTTTTCACAAAAATGTGATGAAAAAGGTGTGTTTTTAAAGTAGCAGAATTGCATGAATTGGGTGTATGGGAGGGTGTGTGTATCTCAATAATCATAGAGACCTTCCTCTAAAACATCAAATCCTCTAAAATATGTTGAATCCATATCAGTCATCACTATGCTCTATCTATTCTAGACCCTGAGAAATAAATGCTTCCAAAAACGTTTGGTAAAAACAATGGCATAGGCAACTACTATGCCATTGTTGCCAATAATTGCCACTAAAATAATTTTCGACCTGTAATGATATAAAATGAGTTTGAAGTTAATTTTTCTACTGCTATTTAGTAATTTAATTTCTTATGCTTAGATACTTAGTTATTTCGAGAAAATGGCATCCATATAAACTATACTCCATTTAAATGTTAAAAAACTATATATGTATGAAAGATATTGCAATGTAAAAATTTATTTCTTGTAATTTAATTTCAATACACGATTAAATAAAATATATCACACCCAAGATTACAGATGCTAGCCAATACTTGGAAATATGGGAATCCTTGGAAAGGGCATTATTTTAAAATTCCAGATAATCTCCATTTTAATATTAAATATGAAAGAATATTAACGTTCCCATAAATAGAATTTCAACATTTCCAAACTCTTCAAAATAAGCTTATAACTTTTAAATTAGTGAAAATTAAAGACTGGCGACATATAGATAAGTTCAAATGTCTCCCCAGAATCCATGACGTCAATGGTAATCGTTCGAAAGCAAAAAATGAATATTCAAAATTAAATATTTAAATAAAAATATTACACTGAATTACTGCAAATAATACATATTTTTAAATTTCGATTTTTCTCACCGTATTCGTCAACTTATCTACTCTTCAGCATCATGTTTTCATCTGCTTTTCATCATTTTTTTCATATATTTTGGCAGCTATTTGTGTAGCGTTGAATTAAGAATCTTATTAGTAACTAATCAAGTGAGTTTTTCCGTTTCATGTTTCTATTTTTAGAATGTTTCACTTCTATTATAATCGACTGATTTTATTACTTTCCGAAAATTTGAATTTGGTGTTTGAATGAAAGAGCAAATTTTAAGCATTTCTGGACTAAAATTGAATGTTTTTGAGGTGATGTCAGTGTGTGTGCATGTATCTTAGGGTGTGTGCATATGTTAGTCTATGTGTGTGTGTGTATGTATGTTAGTGTATGTATGTGTGTGTTAGTGTATGTATGTGTGTATGTTAGTGTGTATGTATATGTTAGTGCATGCGTGTATGCTAGTGTATATGCTAGTGTGTATATGTTAGTGTATGTATGTATGTTAGTATGTATATGTTAGTGTGTATGCATATGTTAGTGAATGTATGTATGTTAGTGTGTATGTATATGTTAATGTATGTGTGTATGTTAGTGTGTATGTATATGTTAGTGTATGTGTGTATGTTAATGTACATGTATACGTTAGTGTATGTATGTCTGGGGGGTGTCCATGAAGTTGTGGACGTTATGTCTCACGAATAAATGAAGCCTTTAGAAAATGGCTTGATGCGAGAATCAACAAATACTGGAGCCTTATTAATTTTAAACGCAAATGGATGCTCGGAAGATGGAATTTTTAAAAATCAGAACCTTTAATATTACATAATCAAATCATTTCATATATGTTTTACCACAAAACGAATGATTCAAAAGAGAACAAGAACCGTTCTCGAGATATCGTATGTTTGTCAAATAAATTAATCAAGTCATTCATTAACATGAAATAAGTTGTAAGAATAATCAAATACGTTTTGTTCACTTTCCATATGCATTATTATGCGGCAAATCTGTTAACACCATTATCTGGGATATATCCATTTCAATTAAATGTCACTTGCATTTGGATGAGTATTGTACATGGGAGTGGGAATAAATCAATCTGATTGGACCAATAAGTTTCCAAAAGCAACAAACGTCAATTTAATCAACAAAATATTGTACAGTGGATGTTGTACACTATTCTTTAATTATATAAGAAATTACGTCTTTGTGTTATATAGGGAGAGATACATTACATGTGTTATATAGGGAGAAATACATACATACATCATATTTTTTCCATTAGTAAACATTTCCAATATGACCCTAATTTGTGCAATGTATTTTGATTGACTCGATACTTTTGGATTAATTTTTTTTATCCCGATTTTGGAAAAGAAGTTGCAGGTGAAAAAGAATGCAGGATAATACATTAATGATTACATCTTAATTAATATATTTTATATTTATATCAAAATGTAAACATTTTGTAGTGAACCATATCTTAAAAGTAACTATTTTAAAACTACCATGCTGTTATAAACGGTATTTGGCCGTATACCAAATTTCAAGTACCTATCTCACTCAAAAAATCTGATGTGGGCAGCAAATGACTTCCAATATATAATGCAATGAATTTACTACTTTTACAGTTAAAAAAATGTTATTCTCATAGTAGATACTCATATTCTTTCCAAGATATTGAATTTTATTCAACTAGTCGTCATTTCCTTTGATTTAGTGTCATTTTTATTCATTTGGCGAGATTTTCGTTAATTTGGCAACATTTAAAAATGTCGCCAAGTTGGGAACATTCCGATAAATTCGTCGCCAAAATCTCGCCAAGCGTTATGGATGGAGAAATAAGTTATTCTTACAGCGGATAAATGATACAAAAGTATTACTCAAAGTATTACTCAAATACAAAAGTATTACTCAAAGTATCTTTTCTCGTGAATGGAACAAGTTAGATCCGCGAGAATGATGTCACCAAATTTATTGCATGGTATTATATATGAAAAGTGAACCTGTTTCTTAACAGTTAATATTTTTTTTTAATTTATGGGATTTTTTAATAAATTTATTTGAAATATGTGCAATATCTCGAGAACGGTTCATGCTAGCGTTCTAAAGTTTATGTCAATCGTTTTCTAAGGAAAAATTACATAAGAAATGTCTATTTACGTAACTTTATTAACGGTTTTGATTTTTTGATGATTTTTTCAAAATTTCACTAGAAAATTTAGGGGGCTTCTGAACATTTGATTATGTATTAAAACAATAGGCTTCCAGTATTCACGGATTGTGATTTTTGTACCAAATTTCATTCGAATCGCTCCATTCGTTCGTGAGATATCTTCTCCACAGACTCACTGACACACCCACACACACCCACACACATACGTTCACACACACACACACAGACATCACTTCAAAAATTTTCGATTCGTGATCAGGTATGCTTGAAACGCGATCCCCTGTCGAAAACTCGAATTCGAATTTTCGACCCCGTCACAATACTTTCCTTATAGATTATGTATATAGGGAAAGTAAAAAAGAGCGTTTTGTGTTTAGTTCAATAAAAATTTGGCAATTTGATGAGCAGCCCCATAAAATAAAATGTTTTAGGAAAACAGCAATTTGTCTTGATTTTCATACAGAACGTTGAAGCACTGCTTTAAATTTCATATAACTGGAATCGTGTTTGTAATCAGTCAACATTTCGAACATTTTGGTGAGGAGCAGTGACCTTTTATACACAAAATTCCGAAAATATGATTTTTCCTATTCGATTTATCAAACTATTGACTTATGTAAGAACAGACGTATAGACAGACACACTTAAGGGAATTAGTATGTAAGGATGTTTAACTGCTGTCTAAGTTCAAAGATGCCAGACTGTAGGCATTGCGAATAAGCTCCATTTATTAATACTTAACTTCCTCTAATGTAAAGCTTCCGTATTTTCAAATTTAAAATGAGCTTAAAATTCCTAAACTAAAAACTGGCGTCGTTGATATGATGAAAACTTTCTCCGCAATATTGGTGACGTCAACGATAAATCGTTCACAAATGTTTGACTTCAGATTATGAGTTGAATATTTTAAGAAGATAATAATAAGAAATTGTTGCAGAATAATAAAAGAAAAAACAGTGGATAAAACATTTTGGCTAAAATAAATAAGAAGAAATATTTTTAAAAATATTCTCATGTAAAAGTTGCTAGTTTTGCAAATGCGGAAGTAATTTAAATTGGATTAATTAAAAAAATGAAAATATTCTGTTAATAAATAAATTTGCCACCATGTTCTGTTTTACTTCTGCCTTTATTACTGGTTTGTAAATTCATCTGTAATAGTCTACAGCCATCAGCTTTGATTTTTAATTTCATTTTTAATGAATCCCGGAAGTTGCTCATTATTTAGATAAAATCCTTATTCAAAAGCATTTGAGCTCATATTTTATTCAGAATAACCAATTCCTCAAAAAAATGTTGTAAAATAAGGACTATTTAAACAGTAAAATATATAGTTAAGTAGTAGAGTATACTTAAGCATTAAAGTTTCAGTAAACTAAGAATATATGTTCCCTTAAAATAAGTAAAAAACAAAATAATATGTAAGGGACAAAGTAATGAGTAAGGGCCAATGTAGTAAGAGACGCAGACCAATCAGTAAGGGACTTAAAATAAGTAAAATACTTTAATATATGTGAGAATCTACGGCTTTCATGGAGTGAAATTATGTAAAAGGGCTATATATAAACTTTCATAGATTGTATATTTTCATTTAATTTTATGCCTAGTATACAAATTCCACTTATAACGAATGCGTATATAACAAATAATTGATTATTACGATGTTTTTTAGAGTTCTGTATAATCCTAGTTGGCATTTTCTAATAGGGTGGTTATCAGTTTATAACAAGTAGAGAAATAGCGAATAAAAATTTTGGTTCATTGAGATTCGTTATAAGTAGCCACTTTTATTAAAAACTATATCGATGATCAAAGCATGCTACATAAATTCAGGCCAATTTTATGGCATGAGTATGAAATGGGCCTGAGTATCAAATAGGCTTTTTGAAAGCGACATATATGCCCAGGGTGCCAAGAAAGGTATATAATTATATGTATTCTCATTTTTTCCTTGTATAATAATTTCATGATCATAAAGAAATGTGTTCGGGAAGAATCCATAACAGTTACAGTTATATCAAATACCAAAGGCAATTAACACACCGCAAAGTACGATTTTATTTTCACAACCTATGTCGTTCGGCCTGCTTAAGGATTTGGAGCAACAAGATGGATGACTTTGAAAAGGCTCTAGCACATATACATTGGAGACTGAAGAGTCAGCCAACCCGCAGGGTTATTGTTTATTGAAATTTATTTCGTTACACTCGGAAGAAATATAATTCCAAAAACAGACAATTTAACAGAAATATTGATAATACATTAACAGAATTTAGAAATGCAAATTTCATATTACGATTGCAATTGCAAAACGGGAATCAAATCTCAGTATTTAAGCGACAGCGTATAACATAAGGCTTCTAAGTGAGGTTTACGCGATCGCCATTTTTACTCCAACAGGTACAGTCAGTTGTCTGCCTATGCCATTTGCAATGCCGCGCCCCTGTTCATGGTTGAAATTTATATGCGATTTTGTTATAAATTGGGTATTTTTGCTCCTATAAATTATATCAGTTATTCAAGAAAGAAATCTAAAATGTTTAAATTTTTTTGACCCCGAGTAAAGGATTAGAAAGTAACTCCTTTTTCGCCAAGCGTAGTCATCGTTTAGACTGGGAATAAAGATGGCATTTTATTGCGTTAGCCTGTATATTTAGGAGACTTACTGCAACCTATTACTATATTTTTATGGCGCCAAATATTACATAATAAAAGAAATCATTTATCTTTCTGTATGTGTGTGTGTGTGTGTGTGTGTGCGTTTGTGTGTTTGTGTGTGTGTGTTTTCTGTAGCGGGAGATCTATCAGACCTCTTAGAATTTTAGAACTTTGTTGGTTGAACACCAGATACGACAGCCTTTATTTCATTTTATAAATACGTGTTTTAGTTATTTTATGCTGAAGCACGATTTTGAGCAATTTTCACTCAAACCAGTTTCGCAGCATTTGTTAATATTCGCTAAATTTCCACCTTGATATCATTGGAACGACCGAAGAACGTATTTTCCAACCCTTTCTTCATCAAATTCCTAAAATAATTCTTTCATATATATTTTTTCTTAAATAAATCCGAATTATACTAATGTTATCCGAATAATAATGTTTTAGGTTATTTCGCCGAATCCAGAATTGGAAAATTAGCGCAATTCTGTAGTTTGGCAAAAATATGATTGTACATCTTTGTATTCTGATAAATTTTAAAATTACTCTATTTCTTATTTTCTGTGAATTTTCAAACAAAGTAAAATCGATTTCGCTGGGGCAAAGTCTTCACTCTCCTGTTCGCTAGTTACTATGCACTGAGCGCTACAACTGACGTCACAACCTGTATCTGTTGTTGAAGGAAACAGTAACGTATTTATCGAAAAAATTATTAATAAGTTTTCAAGAATTGGCTATATATGCCCCAGTGTGAATTTTAATCATAGGTTTGAATCTTAAATACTGACATCGCCGTATGCATTTTATAGTCTTTAATATATTATAACAAACCCGAATGCTCCATCAGATTTTTAGTGCATTGACCCTTATATGAAAATATTATGGTCATCGCCCAAGTGTCATCGTTCGAGTGCTATCACCCTTTAGCCATTATTATGGGACAGTAGACATCACTCCATGTTATCTAAAAAATGCAATAAAAATACGTTTTTAATTAGGAAAAACTCTTTATTATTAAATATTTAATAAAATAAGAATGTCACATATTTTTCATTATTTCGGGATATTTCACAGATAGACTTTCCAAAATAAAAAATCACTGTGCATTACTGCATACCTTCATCTTCAATGTATCCTTTCATCAATATTAAACACTTAAGTATCACTTTAAATGTACTGCCCTCTTTCTCCATCAAAGTCATGGAAACATGTAGCTGATGCAATTTTGTTTTAGTACAACTGTATTATACATACGATATACAAGGTATTGCACTTAAAGTCTGCCCATAAATTGATAATGAATAGATTTTTTATTTGTCTGCTATTTTACAAAAAGATTGATGATGTATTTTATAAAAGGGTAAACATATGAAAATAGATCTTTTTAAAAAGTTTGCTATAATAGCACTGATATAGATACTTCGTTAGTTTCATATTTGATGTATTTTAATTGTTTATCACCTTACCATTTATCACGTGACTTTTATCATGTATCGTGTTTTACTGCCGCGTTCTTTACCTTAGCGTTTTAAATTATCCACTAGGGGGCGCTGCAGTCACTTTTATTCGATTGTGCATAGTGATCGAGATAGACATGTACAGTCATAGACCTTTTTGCAAAGCTATTGGGGGTGATTAAGGATTTTCCTCTAATCTATGTATATTGCAGATTACATTTTCGTTTTTTTGCTTCCAATATGAACTGTAATTAAAAAATAATAATCACCTAATGAATAACTATTTACCCGTTAATAAGCTCTAGAAAAGTTATCATGAGGTGTCCTCATTTATTTCTTAGCCCAATTTCCCTGATTTCCCAAATAGGGTCTTGGAACAAACTTAAATAAACCTAATATAATCCACCGCTTGGGGAAAGTTTCATCTGCTTCTAAGGGAAACATTTTGATCTTATATTAGGCACTCCATGCATATTCCCATCTCCCACTTCTTAATAACTCCATGCAGCTTTTTTCTTGGCATTTCACCTTTCCCGGTATTGACACTCAATTTTTCCCCCAAAAAACTTGAATATCATCATTTTCGGAGAGCAAAAACACGCCCACCCTGGCTCTTCTTGTTGACTCAGCGCCCTTGCATTCTCACGCCTTTTCCTGCTTATTTTGCATACGCAACGACGAGGGAACTGTAAATTTCTCAGTACAGACGCCTAGAAATACCCCTGAATACACACATATGCACGACTGGTAATGAGATTCGCAAGGTGGGGGTGGGGTAGGGGAACGATGCTCGAAAGATATGACGACTTCAGCAAGATTATTTGGACTCCACACTGGTGTAAAATTTAAGCCCGGGAAAGTCGAATGCAAAATGAAGAAAAGCCAGAAAATTCTCTGTTCTTGTTATTCTTGCATAAAATGGACACCTGGGGCATATGAGTCAATCCGAGGAATTTTTAGAGAACATTCTGGGCCAATAGGATTACTAACAGGATCTCTTGAATTCCAGGCCTCGGAGTGGCTGACTCTCCTCCTGTTGTTTGTGGAACTAGGGAATTATTTGGGTAGGCTCTTCATAAAGGCTCTTTGCAGATGTTTTTGGCGTAGGAAAATGAGATGGTATTCTCTCCCTCTCATATTCAGCCCTGGTTTTACATAATCATATTTCCAACCCGCCGTTCTAGATCATATCGAACAAACACCGGCACCAAGGTACTCCGCTGATTGGGTAGTTGCAGGGTGCATAACATCTAGGGATGGAATGTTTGTATAGGAATGATGCTATCACGCAGATGATTGCTCAAGTGTGCGTTTTTGTTGGAGAACTAACTTATAAATAAAGGCCAAAGAAGATCATTTTTTGGAGAAAAGAGTATTTTTGAAAGGTATTGTCGAAATGTTAGATGATTTACAAAAATATGGGATATAAAACGATGAGTTGTTTACTATCGATCCTTCTTTTAAGGACAATTAGAAAACTCCTTTGCAGTGCTTTTTATAAATTTATAGCCTTTTCGAAGACTAAATTGAGATTTAAAATATATTAAAATTGTTTTAAACTAGCTTTCATCCAGAAAAAAATTGCAAAAATTAAAAACTCAGGTATTTTGTTTTAAAAAAAGTAAGTAATGTAATAAAATTATATTAACATATACTAGTGGATAAAACTACTGCATTTATCATCAACCTGAAGAAATTTTATAAAAATATCAAGGTGAAAAGTATTTGGGACACATATGAAATTATAGCCTTTTCGAAGACTAAATTGAGATTTAAAATATATTAAAATTGTTTTAAACCAGCTTTCATTCAGAAAAAAATTGCAAAAATTAAAAACTCGGGTATTTTGTCTTAAAAAAAGTAAGTAATGTAATAAAATTATATTAACATATACTAGTGGATAAAACTACTGCATTTGTCATCAACCTGAAGAAATTTTATAAAAACATCAAGGTGAAAAGTATTTGGAACACATATGAAATTGAGGAGCAGTTTGATATTTTATAATGAATCTAAAGTATCATACTAGAATGAATATAATATAATCTTCTAACAAAAAGTCAAAGTCAAAATAACGTATATAGCAGTGTTACACATTTCTATAGATTATTACACTACATCTGTCGGGGATTGAATTGATTAATGTTTTAAGAATATGAAAAGAAATGGAATGATTTCAAATTTTTATTAGTTTAAAGTTCTTTGACATTTTTAGGATTCCTATTAGAAATGCTTCCGTATATCATTCCAGCAGATCTGTATCGAACTGAAATACAGGCTGTTTCCCGGTCAGTGTAAGTGTATCCCTCTTTGTTTACATATATAATGAAGTAGCGATGTTAATGAGAGAAATGTTACAGATTTGAAAAACAGCAATGAAAACTTACCGCTAGCTATCTGACATGTACTGTCGCTGTTTTGTTTCATAAAAATGTTCATCTTGGCTGTTCATCTCCTCCTGCTAAGCATCCAGTGGGACAAATGGTTTAGCGTTGTATTTCCTACAAAAGTGCAGGCGATTTATACTTTGTTAATGGTAATGTGAAGGCAGCAGATAATGTGAAGATGCTTAAAGTTCCACTAAATCCTACTATGAGATCATTCTGAAGCTGAACCGGGGGTTAATTTTAAAGATGCATTTGGTCAAAGTAACCGAGCTGAGATGGTGAGTTATCAATTTTGTTTTAGAAATCTTCAACCGTTCTTTCGTTAGCATCAATACCTTGCATCTTAAAATTCATAACTTGTTAAATGTTATCCGTGTAAATAGATAGTGACATGCCTGTCTTGGTCTGAATACAGCTTGGGTTTGAATCCGGTAGAAGACTATTGGAGTGAATAACAACTGCTCATATGAAGCCCAAACGAGATTCAAAAGACTTTTAAAGAGATTCATAATAATCTCATAAATATGTGAAATCATCACATTTCCCCTCAATATATTCAGAAATTCTTCAACTTAATGTCCGGCAGATTTCAGGTAGTAATCAAACCGTAGACACGAAATATTAAATGGGTGTTTTTTAATATTGTTATCATATTTAATATGTTGTTTAATTACAAAACTGAAATAAAATCTGCAGAAATTTGCGCAACTGCCATATACGTAATTTTGACTTTTCGTTAAAAAAATTTATTTTCGTTCATAAGCATAGTTAGGACGTGTATTTATATTTATTCTGCTTTGTAAATATTCCATTTATTTCATATCATAACTTTTCCATACATGTACTAAAAAGATGTATAATCTGATTTTTGAACTCCAGAATTGTAAGATCAAGTTGTACCATCTACTAGAAGTTATACGTAGGATGCTCTTTGGTGCTTGCATTAACCTCTAAGATTATTTATTTCAGTCAGTTATGGGATTCGCTTCAAACATAAAATTCGAGTCATTTATTGGAGTTATTTATTCGAGTCAGATATAAAAACTGGTTAACATTTTAAATCAAGTGCACTATTCACTACAAGGAACATTACACCCAGTGTCATGAAATAGTGTTTAGATTATATGCATATGAAAGCTTCTTTGTATTCCACTGTGAATAAAATAAGCTAAATTATTTTATTAGATCATATTATTCATTACATTTATATCTTTTATTTGCAACTTGTGCTGAACTATAAATTGCCTTGCCATATTTAAAGACACTAAGTTAGTAACGGTATATTTATCCCTTTTTTGAAGTTGTATCTGAATTCTCTGATTTCTATGACACTTATTAAACTTCTGTCATCATATCAAATGTCTTTTCCCAATAAATGTCATTTACTTTTGATTTATCGTGCATCACGCTCTCCTATCCTCATAAACTGCAATAAGAATTAATCAGTACATCATATACGCCCGAGGCGAACTCGCACATCATTTAACTATGGACGCCCCATATTTCAAGCCTCCAAACTGTCATTTCAGACTGTCAAATACATAGTTCACAGAGTGTTTTAAAACTCCTCTGAAAAATGTTTGGCACAACAGCCAGCAGTCATGTATATTCTTTAGGTATAAGCGAGAGAAATCTCGCCATTTCTTTCCCCCTTTCATTTCCGGTGAGCGGCCGGAAATAGAATGGGGGCGGTTGTCACGTGGTTTTCTGGGGCTCTCTCTCTCTCGGACTTTTCACTTCCTTTTTTTCTCACCTAGCGGGACAAGTTTCAATCAAAACGAAACGGACATTTGAAAACGATTTTCGGTAAAGGCCCAAGACCGCATCGGCTAAATGATGAAAGTTTCTTTCATTTTGCGGTTTGCTTTTGCTGTTTTGTTTATTTGGTGTTTATTTATATCTGACTTCTTTTTGTGAGGAGCCATCGGTCTTTTCAGTTTCTGGTAAAGAAAAGGCTGGGATTTTTTTTTCTAGTTCATTGCAGCTGGAAATTATTTGTCATTTGTCAATGACTTCCTATATCCAAAATATTTTTTTTTCCTCTAATTGAAGTTCTCATCGAGTTGAATTTTCAGAATATCACCACAAATATGCGATAATTATTACACCAACATTTGACGTTTAAATTAACCAAGTATAGTGCATGTTCACACACACATCAATAATTTTTACTTTCCCTGCAATACATGGTAATGTATAGGGAAAGTATTGGAATCATGCCGAAAATCACAACTCGAGTTTTCGACGGATCTACACGTTTCGAGACCCCTAGAATACGAAAAAACCATTTTTAGCGTGACGTCTGTGCGTGTGTCTGTGTGTCTGTCTGTCTGTCTGTCTGTCTGTGTGTCTGTCTGTCTGTCTGTGTGTCTGTCTGTCTGTGCAGATTTTGTATCCACTGTAACTAAAAAACTAATCGACCGAATTTCACAAAATTTGGTAGGTAAGTCACTTGTGGCCGGGGCTAGTGCTGATTAGTTTTGGGTACGATTCGGAATAAAAAAACCCGCCTTTTTTTGCGAAATGGCCCGCAAAAGCTTGTATCCACTCTAGCTGAAAAACTAATGAACCGAATTTCACAAAATTCGGTAGATGAGTCACGTATAGGTCACTCTGGTGCTGATTAGATTTTGGTACGATTCGGAAAAAAATAACCTGCCTTTTTTTGCAAAACGGCCCGCAAAAGTCTTCAAAATCAAAACTAAAGAACTTGGTATACTTAGATATATCCATTAAATGCCCGTTTAATACGTAATGTTTAACGACGAAAAGAATAAGACCAACCCCATTACACTAGGACTAGCCGTTCTCGAGATATTTTAGTTTTTCGTACTTTCCCTACGCCACCTTTGAAAATAAGCCCGGTTACCGAATGAGAACAAAATTTGAATTAAAAGTGAATTACATTTAATTGAAATAAATAGAACGTGGATATAAGTTTGCAGGGAAAGTCATGTGCTGCCCACATCAGATTTTTACTTTCCCTGCAATACATGGTAATGTATAGGGAAAGTATTGGAATCATACCGAAAATCACAACTCGAGTTTTCGACGGATCTACACGTTTCGAGACCTCTAGAATACGAAAAAACCATTTTTAGCGTGACGTCTGTGCGTGTGTCTGTCTGTCTGTCTGTCTGTGTGTCTGTCTGTCTGTCTGTCTGTCTGTCTGTGTGTCTGTCTGTCTGTGTGTCTGTCTGTCTGTCTGTGTGTCTGTCTGTCTGTGCAGATTTTGTATCCACTGTAACTAAAAAACTAATGGACCGAATTTCACAAAATTTGGTAGGTAAGTCACTTGTGGGCGGGGCTAGTGCTGATTAGTTTTGGGTACGATTCGGAATAAAAGAACCCGCCTTTTTTTGCGAAATGGCCCGCAAAAGCTTGTATCCACTCTAGCTGAAAAACTAATAGACCGAATTTCACAAAATTCGGTAGATGAGTCACGTATAGGTCACTCTGGTGCTGATTAGATTTTGGTACGATTCGGAAAAAAATAACCTGCCTTTTTTTGCAAAACGGCCCGCAAAAATCTTCAAAATCTAAACTAAAGAACTAGGTATACTCAGATATATCCATTAAATGCCCGTTTAATACGTAATGTTTAACGACGAAAAGAATAAGACCAACCCCATTACACTAGGACTAGCCGTTCTCGAGATATTTTAGTTTTTCGTACTTTCCCTACGCCACCTTTGAAAATAAGCCCGGTTACCGAATGAGAACGAAAATTGAATAAAAGTGAAATAAATTTAATAAAAATGAAGAGAACGTGGATATAAGTCTGCAGGGAAAGTCATGTGCTGTCCACATCAGATTTTTATTATTAGTAGCAAATTTCAAATGAAAAGGTAATACACATATGCATTGATGCTTTTAATTTCAAGGCAATGTAAGCTAAAGCATAAAAACATATAAATAAATAAATTATATATTTTCAACATTTTAAATAAATCGATAGATTGGTGATACTTTATTTAATTGTCCCCGAAACCACCGTATAATTTTTTCTAATACTCAATTAAATATTTCTCAAAAAGGACACAAGAATGAAAAATAAATCTGTCTGACACATAACTTTCCATACAGATTCAACAAATATCTGCATCGTTGAAAAACAATATTATAAATTATAGCTTTATTTTAACTCGATACCGTTAAAAATTCATAAGTTAGTGATTTTACCGATTTAAAATAGGTTATACAAACTTTATCGACTTATATCCACGTTCTCTTTATTTTAATTAAATTTATTTCACTTTTATTCAATTTTCGTTCTCATTCGGTAACCGGGCTTATTTTCAAAGGTGGCGTAGGGAAAGTACGAAAAACTAAAATATCTCGAGAACGGCTAGTCCTAGTGTAATGGGGTTGGTCTTATTCTTTTCGTCGTTAAACATTACGTATTAAACGGGCATTTAATGGATATATCTGAGTATACCTAGTTCTTTAGTTTAGATTTTGAAGATTTTTGCGGGCCGTTTTGCAAAAAAAGGCAGGTTATTTTTTTCCGAATCGTACCAAAATCTAATCAGCACCAGAGTGACCTATACGTGACTCATCTACCGAATTTTGTGAAATTCGGTCTATTAGTTTTTCAGCTAGAGTGGATACAAGCTTTTGCGGGCCATTTCGCAAAAAAAGGCGGGTTCTTTTATTCCGAATCGTACCCAAAACTAATCAGCACTAGCCCCGCCCACAAGTGACTTACCTACCAAATTTTGTGAAATTCGGTCCATTAGTTTTTTAGTTACAGTGGATACAAAATCTGCACAGACAGACAGACACACAGACAGACAGACAGACACACAGACAGACAGACAGACACACAGACAGACAGACAGACAGACACACGCACAGACGTCACGCTAAAAATGGTTTTTTCGTATTCTAGAGGTCTCGAAACGTGTAGATCCGTCGAAAACTCGAGTTGTGATTTTCGGTATGATTCCAATACTTTCCCTATACATTACCATGTATTGCAGGGAAAGCCCGGTTACCGAATGAGAACGAAAATTGAATAAAAGTGAAATAAATTTAATTAAAATAAAGAGAACGTGGATATAAGTCTGCAGGGAAAGTCATGTGCTGTCCACATCAGATTTTTATTATTAGTAGCAAATTTCAAATGAAAAGGTAATACACATATGCATTGATGCTTTTAATTTCAAGGCAATGTAAGCTAAAGCATAAAAACATATAAATAAATAAATTATATATTTTCAACATTTTAAATAAATCGATAGATTGGTGATACTTTATTTAATTGTCCCCGAAACCACCGTATAATTTTTTCTAATACTCAATTAAATATTTCTCAAAAAGGACACAAGAATGAAAAATAAATCTGTCTGACACATAACTTTCCATACAGATTCAACAAATATCTGCATCGTTGAAAAACAATATTATAAATTATAGCTTTATTTTAACTCGATACCGTTAAAAATTCATAAGTTAGTGATTTTACCGATTTAAAATAGGTTATACAAACTTTCAACATGGCATAATCAAATGCTTTGCACTTAATATCGCAAACACATAAAAAAACATAATGAAATTTATACAATCAACACGTCATTTAACATTTTATAAATATTGTCATTCTAAATACATTTTAAAATTCATAATTTTATTTTAGAGTTATCAGTTTAATTTTAAATTTCCCAATTTTGTTTCCCAATTTTCAATTTCTTTTTAAATTTCTCAATTTTACTTGTACATTCTCAACTTCAATTTAAAATTCTCAATAACTTTTAAATTACCAATTTCATTTTAAAATTCTCAATTTCATTTTAAATACTTACTCATTTACATATTTTTATATTTTCAACTTCATATTAAAAATCCGAGTAACGTTTTCTAAATTTTCAATTTCATTTACAAATCCCCAATGTAATTTTTAAAACTCCCCCCAAATTTTTTGAACTCCCAATTTCATTTTAGAAATCTCAGTTTAAATGTGAATTTCTCAATTCAATTTTCCAATTCCCAAATATAATTTTCTGTTTCCCAAATTTAATTTTAAAATTCCAATTTCATTTTAATTACAGATTTTTATTTTAATATCCTAAAATCTCAGGAACACATATTTTTCACCTTCTCCCCTATTATGCTTCAATATACAGCTCTCAAGTGCACATTAGACTTCATTTGAATCCACAATCTTATCAATCTTCATTCTATTGAGATTCTATTGTCGCCCCTCACCTCTCTATGGAGTGGAAGGGGTGGGGATCTACAAAAGGGCAAGCGCATTTAATTGATTCGAACCCTTTTAGCTCCTGTGGGGCTCGGTTGTAGTGCGGTACGTGTTACGCTAATACGCCAGCACTTGTATCAGATCAGTACATTCCTACCCACATTGCGGAGGTAAAGGGTGAAAGTAGGGGGTTGTATATAAATTGAAAATATATTATTTAGTGGTATAGTGCAATCTGGAGTTAGATATTTCTCTGAACTTTCTCAAACAGCAAAATTCTGCTTTGTTATAAATACTCGTATGATAATTATCTGAAAAAGTGATGCCTCTACATAGTTAAAAAACTGATGTGGGCAACACATGACTTTCCTTATATAATGCAATGAATTTACTACTTTTACAGTTTAAAAAAATGTTATTCTTATAGTAGATATTTTATTCTTTCCAAGATATTGAATTTTCTTCAATTACTCGTCATTTTTATCAATTTGGCGAGATTTTTGTTAATTGAAAGCAATTAAAAATATCGCCAAGATGGCGACATTCTGCCAAATTCGTCGCCAAAATCTGGCCAAGCAGTATGGATGGAGAAATAAGTTATTCTTACAGCAGATAAATGACTACTGGCGTTCAAATACAAAAGTATTACTCAAAGTATCTTTTTTCATGAATGGAATGAGCTAGATCCACGAGAATGATGTCACCAAATTTATCGCATGGTATTACATATGAAAAAATGAACATGTTTCTAAATAGGAAATATTTTTTTTTTATTTTATATAACTTTTTGATAATTTTTTTGAAAAATGTGCAACATCTCGAGAACGATTCGTGTTAGCGTTCTTAAATTTATGTCAATCGTTTTTCACTGAAAAATTACATAAAAAATGTCTATTTACGTAACTTTATTAACGGTTTTGATTTTTGACGATTTTTTTTAAATGTCACTAGAAAATTTAGGGGGGTTCTGAACATTCGATTGCGTATAAAAACAATAGGCTTCCAGTGTTTACGGATTGTGATTTTCGTACCAAATTTCGTTCGAATTAGTTCATTCGTTCGTCAGTTATGGTCTCCACAGGCTCACTGACACACACACATACTTTCACACACACACACAGATATCACTTCAAAAATGTTTTAATCGTGATCAGGGATGCTTGAAACGTGCTCTCCCGTCGAAACCTCGAATTCGTATTTTCGACCCCGTCACAATACTTTCCTTATACATTATGTATATAAGGAAAGTAATAAACTGATCTAAAAAGTGCGTTCCTAAATCTTGAAATCGAGCTCCTATTCCAATCATACAATGCAGCCTGCTTATAATTTTGAACATATTGATGTGTAGCGACCAAGTTTATAGCCAGAGAACCCGCTTAAAGCAGGAGTTCCTAACTTTAACTATACTGTTTTGAAGCTAAAATCTTAAAGTTGTAGAAATATTGAAGATACTCTAAAAGGCATGGACTAAGTAAAAAGAGGGAATTCAGAAACGTTATGCCCTAAGTAATGATATGCTAGAGCACTGGTGCTCAAACCATCAATCGCAATCTACCAGTCGAAAGGAATGTCATCTTCCGTATTTCAACCGATTGGCATATTTCATTTTTAGCTTTTTACTCTAAAGATGAGTCAAAATAATCTACGGGATGAGCCAAAATAATCTACAGGAGGAGTCAAAATAATCTTCGGAATGAGCCAAAATAATCTGCGGGATGAGTCAAAAAGATCTCTTCATGTTTCTGCATCATGGATTTCTTAAATTTTAAGATTTTTAAAAATTTTCTAGAGGTTGTGCTACTTCTCGTGCTGCCATGGCCAACATTATACTTCCTTCATTTTTGCATTTTAATTGCTGATTTTTAAATTTAAATTGGCCATGCTGGTTTTCTGTTGGTGATCGGCATTTTTCCAGCTGTCCATTAAGATGCCTTGCGCCTAGTTGGTAGGCCTCACAGTCTGAGCCGAAGAAGAAGAAAATACTTTACGGGACTATACTTTATATGCATGTTAAACATAATTTTAAAATATAATGTGGACTGGTTTTCTGTGGGTGATCGGCATTTTTCCAGCTGTCCATTAAGATGCCTTGCGCCTAGTTGGCAGGCCTCACAGTCTGAGCCGAAGAAGAAGAAAATACTTTACGGGACTATACCTTATATGCATGTTAAACATAATTTAAAAATATAATGTGGACAGCACATGACCTTACCTAGAGACTCAGATTTATTTTTTCTTTCCAAACCATTATATTCAATTTTAATTGCACATAATAACATGGAAAATTATTTGAAATAAAACTGCGAATTCAGTGGAATTTCATATAGTTATCCATGTTATTTTGTGCAATTGAAACTCAATTTAATAGCCTTGTGCTATTTTGTGCAACTGAAACTCCATTTAATAGCCTTATCAGTGTTATTTTGTGCAACTGAAACTCAATTTAATAGCCTTATCAGTGTTATTTTGTGCAACTGAAACTCAATTTAATAGCCTTATCAGTGTTATTTTGTGTGACTGAAACTCAATTCAATAGCCTTATCAATGTTATTTTGTGCAATTAAAACAGAATTTAATAACCTTATCAATGTTGTTTTAAGAAATTAAAGCTAAATTTAATGAATTGAGAAAGAGAAAACAAATTTGAGTCTGTAAGTAAAGTAATCTACTGTCTACATCAGATTTTTTTAAAATGATGCTTAGCATGTATATAAAGTCACGACCTGCAGATTACTTTGACTTATCATTAGTCAAAAGCTAAAAAAAAAGGAAGATGATATGTACATTTTGATGAACTTTATTACTTTCCTTATATACATAATGTATAAGGAAAGTATTGTGACGGGGTCGAAAATTCGAATTCGAGTTTTCGACGGGAGACCACGTTTCAAGCATCCCTGATCACGAATCAAACATTTTTGAAGTGATGTCTGTGTGTGTGTATGTGTGTGTGTGTGTGTGTGTGTGTGTGAAAGTATGTGTGTGTGTATGTGTCAGTGGGTCTGTGGAGACGATAACTGACGAACGAATGGACCGATTCGAACCAAATTTGGTACAAAAATCACAATCTGTAAACACTGGAAGCCTATTGTTTTTATACGCAATCTAATGTTCAGAACCCCCCTAAATTTTCGAATGAAATTTTGAAAAAATCGTCAAAAAATCAAAACCAATAATAAACTTACGTAAATAGACATTTCTTATGTAATTTTTCATTAGAAAACGATTGACATGAATTTTAGAACGCTAACATGAACCGTTCTCGAGATATTGCACATTTTTCAAAAAAATTATCAAAAAGTCATATAAAATAGAAAAAAAGAATTTCCTATTGAGAAACATGTTCACTTTTCATATATAATATCATGCAATAAATTGTGTGACATCATTCTCGCGGATCTAGCTCGTTCCATTCATGAAAAAAGATACTTTGAGTAATACTTTTGCATTTGAACGCCAATTTATCTGCTGCAAGAATAACTTATTTCTTCGTCCATAACGCTTGGCGAAATTTTGGCAGCGAAATTGGCGGAATGTCGCCAACTTGGCGACTTTTTGAAATGTTGCCAAATTAACGAAAATCTCGCCAAATGGATAAAAATGACGCTAAATCAATGAAAATGACGATTAATTGTGGAAAATTCAATATTTAATAAGTTATATAATATATAAATATATAATAATAGCTATATAATATATGTCGAAAATTCAATATCTAATAAGTTATATATATATATATATATATATATATATATAACTTATTTCTTCGTCCATAACGCTTGGCGAGATTTTGGCGACGAAATTGGCGGGCGGAATGTCGCCAACTTGGCGACTTTTTGAAATGTTGCCAAATTAACGAAAATCTTTCCAAATGGATAAAAATAACGATAAATCAATGAAAATGACGACTAATTGTCGAAAATTCAATATCTTGGAAAGGATATTAGTATCTACTAGAAGAAAAACCTATTTATTTTACTGTAAAAGTAGTAAATTCATTTCATTATATAAGGAAAGTCATGTGTTGCTCACATCAGATTTTTTTTAATTGTTGTCGTTTGTATAAAGGATTTAAAAATCATTCAGAGACGTACATCAAATAAAATAAATTTATTTTATTAAAAAAGCGGTTGATATTTAAAGCTGAATTTTAAATTTTCTGTGAAATTCCACACCTTGTATCAGTGCAACGTTGCAAGTTAAAAAAACAATACTTTCTCCCTCTGCTTCTGTCTTTAAATTATGAGATATTAGTATCGTATTTTGAATAGACATTTGCTAAGGGTCTGGGGGATATCTAAAATAATTGAAACGAATATTTACAATTTTATTAAGATTCTCTTAAATTTTTAGTTCGGAAGAGGATGTTAAAACTGTCATCTCCCCTTAAATACGCCCTTGATAAAATGTTATGCTAACTACAGATAGAAATAGATCCTTAGCTTGATCGATCTTTAGCTCAAATATAAATGTGTTTTTCATATTTATTCTATACTTTCTGTGCTAGAGAAATATCAAAATTGTATTTAATAACAATTGAATTAAAAACATGTATGTACAAATGCGTCTAAAATATTGATGAGTTAATAAATTGATTTATTACAGAACCAATACATTAATTTATTAGCTCTGTAAAATACACATAACTCCTTACTTACTTTATTAGAAAGGTGCACAAAAATTTATTTAAAGAATAATTAGCTTCACAAGCTTGAAATTGATTATAGTTATTTTTTATTATTATTTTTTTTTATTTTTATTACTTTTAAAGAAATACTTAAAAATTAAACACATGATATTGGCTTAATTTATTTCAACATACTTTTCTTCTTCGCTCTTTTATTTCATATTTTTTATAATTTTCAGAGAAATTCCTGAAAAATAATTTTAAAAACATTTAGTTTTATATTTTTATTACCGTAATTATCATGTTTAATTTAGACATACAAACGACAGCAAAAACAACTGTAAAATAAAATTTTCTTCAAGGCATAACAATTTGGGAAAGGTATTCCAGGAACGACACTAAGCAACGAGTTGTGCGTATTTGGACAGGCGCTTTTTTGATTTTACTGGTGTAGTTGTTCTGTCTTTTAAACCTGGAGAAGTATTATATTTTCTAGCTCCAAGAAGAGTTGATGCTAATTTATTATATGTTGTGATTTTAAGAAAAATATTTTTTACCGATATTTTTATTTATTTATTTATTTTTTTGCTAAATCAGAGTTATGCATTAAAAGTAATATATTTGTAAAAAACGAACATAAAAAAAATGCTGCTAGAAAACCTTGGGAGCAACTACTGACTAGTTAAATTGCACCCGAAATTCAAAGAAGAAAATTCAAGATTAGTAAAAGATTTTGATGATGTTGACTTTTAAAAGATTTTATTTCAAAGGGTTTTATTTAGATGTGCATGTAAATAGTCGTAACAGGTCACGACTATTTACATGCTATCTAAATAAATATGGTGTCAAATACATTCCATCCTTCCTACTCTGTACCTCCAATGCAATTATAAAAGCTGACCCCCTGAAATACTGTGAGAAATTATCTGCTATTGCTGTGACACCGACATTCCCCACCAAATGGGTGGCAAAATTGTAATTCTACTGAATAGCAAGAAGATAAATAGACAACATCCGTCTTCCGGCATAGGATAAAATATAAATAAAATAAAAAAAAACATTCAAGACATCGTGTAAATCCGTTAATTTAACTTCTGAATTACTTATACCATAAACAAAAGAGGCCTGAATGGCAAGAAGATAAATGGATAACCCACCGTCTTCTAGCATAGGATAAAAAAAAAATAAAAAACATTCAAGACATCGTGTAAATCCGTTAATTTAAATTTTGAATTTCTTACCATGAACAAAAGGGACCTGAATGGCAAGAAGATAAATGGATAAAACCTCCGTCTTCTGGCATAAGAAAAATAAATAACAACATGTAAATCTATTAATATAAATTCTGAATTATTTATCCCATAAACAGCGGCGGTCTTAAAATATTTTTCCTCGGAGACCCTAAATTCTTAATCCAACACTGACTGTATTCCGTAACGCGATGCAATATCTAAACGACCCACTTCCTATATCGAAATCATGCAACTTTTACCCTACAACATAATGGTGGTCACCCTACTCCAAAAAAAAAAGAGCCCATCAAATTAAATACCTGACACCCTGCTTTTGATACACTTTCAACCTCTCCGATCCTGTCCTTCCAACTCTTCCTATTTTGAATAATGGGCAAGGGTTATCAGCAGGATAGTTGATCACTCCACAATACCCCTTTTATGCGCAATGAATAGCGGTTTTACGTGAAGTAATGCAATTTTATAGCCGTGAATAGATGTATAGAGTTCATTTTTTAAGGGCCAGTTCAGTTTTACATAACATGGATTTTAGAGGTCTGTACTGACTGAGATCTCTCTTTCGGATTATGAAGACGTGGTTCGGAATTGTCTTCATGGGTATTGGATTGATGCGAGGTAGGGTTTAATTAAAAAGGTCGTTGCACTGAGGGCAGTCAATGTTTGAAAATATATTAATAAAATTTAATGAAATGTGCGAGAGGCTTGTTCATTTTATAGATACAATAGAAAAATAAACAATTTTTTTTTACTTTGAATGCTAAAAGAAACACTCTGAAAAATAAATCTTTGTTAGTCAACGTAGGTAAGGACGCATCTATCTAATGACAGGTGCGTGTTTATCTTTGTTGGTATTGGCATTCTATCTAATTTATTCTGACAAAAGCAACTCCTACTATCTTTGAAATAAATCAATACCTTATTTAGCCTTCCCATGCTGTTGACTAAGGACGTATTTAGAGTGATGAAGAGAAATATTTGAAAAACACCATTAAACACAATTTTTGAGACAGTGATGGTACAGTATAGTATTTTAAGATATTCAGAACTGCAATAAGAATACTAATATTAATTACTACTATTATTATTATGTTTTTGCTGTTAAAGTAAATTTTAAAGGTATTAAAATATTGCTGCATGTTAATTGTTTAATTATTTTATCATCAGGCATTCAAATAGTTTTAAACTGTTTATAAAGTTAATTTGAAATTAATTTAAAGTATTTTTAGACTAAATTTCTGATTTATTACTCATCGGTTAAAATCGCGACTCAGTACGATTAAATGTTGATACTGAAAGAAATTTTCAATTGAAAAATTTTAGTCAGACGAAATTAAATTGTGTTCTACTAAAGTAGAAATTAATTAATTCTTCACCGCAGGATTATCCAATAAGAAATGCTGATATATTTGAACCATCTAATGTTTTTCTAAAGTATATATTTAACAATGTTACTTTATTACATTTTTTCATTTAGATTTCATTTCATTTAAAAGAATATTAGCCGCACTAGAAGAGTTAACTCAATTTCCGTCATTATAATTTAGGTATAATGATTGTTGACCTCGACAGCCATTCTAGTTATGTTACTCTTTCTTTAATTTTATATATATATATATATATATATATATACTATGGGAAGGGGATTCTTAATGAATTCCCCCCCCCCCCATCTTAGTGAGGCAATCAGGTTTTGCAAGCTAAAATTAATTATCAAAGGAGAATTCCAAATTCGGAAGAGTGACTAATCAGATTATTAGTCTGCAATTTTGAATAATAAAATTTAAGCTAAACCCAATTACCTCACCGTATATAGTTTAATCACCGTAATAGTGCGTAAGTCAGCGATGCTGACTTGTGCGAAGAGATCAATTCAAATCCTATCAATGCATGCCATGAATTCAAATAATTCACTGTGACATATATATATAGTAAAAAATTAAATTAAAACAATTATTAAATAAAAAATAATTAAATAAAAAAAATTAAATAAAAAAAATAAATAAAAAAAATTAAATAAAAAAATTAAATAAAAAAATTAAATTATATATATATATATATTGCCCTTTATCGCCTTAATATTAATAATATATCTTTCATGTATCTATCTATGTAACTTTTATGTATCTAACTAAAACAAAATCCTATAGTCAACCTACTTAGCTTCAAAAACATAATACTTACACATTTGCCGCATTCAATATTGTCAACAAATAGGCATTTTTGCAAATCTTACATTTCATGCTATCATGATACCCCTAGCATCACTAACATCTCCATTTCTTATTCCTGCAAATAAACATTTAGAATAATTCATTACGGAGTTCTTCGCCCGAATTTCTCCCTCAACATCCTCACAAAACTATCGAAAACAAATACATTGCAATATCCCTCCCGTCAAATTTCCCCATTAATGGGAATTTTTAATAAACGATCGGCCCCGCTCTTTATGACACCACCGCATTAGCAGACCGAACACACCGGGCTGATTCCCACAGCGGATCGAACCCTACTAATCCAAATCCGATAGAGAAGACCTTTCTAAAAACTCGCAGACATTAAAAAACCGTATATCTATATACCGCAGCTAAATAGCGTGTCTTACATCGTAAAATCACGGCCGATATATATAGAGGGAAAAAGTCATTTACGTTGCCTCCGTAAATTGAATTTTTTCGCCACCTTCTTTTAACGTTACAAATTATATACCATTAGCTTTCCATGATTTTCTTCCTTCTTTGTCTCGAACGGACCGTTACAGCATGACGATCGAAGAAAATTCTTCGAATGAAGTAGCCATGAGGAGAGAAAGAAGAGCACGGTGAGAGATAGATGGGGGTACGGGCTAATTTATCTTAGACAGCGTTACGGTGAGGTGGGTAATCGCGATTTTTTTTCCAGGTATGGAAGTTTTTGTTGTTGTCTTTTGATGTAAAATTGGAATCATTGGAGAGGAGGGGGGGGGGGTGTTCGCAGAGAAATGCAATTATTGAACCCGAGAGGCACACGCCATGCGCCAATATTGAAAGTCTTCGATATTGGAAAAAGTCGTGCTTCTAGCAGGAAATTAATCTTTTCCTTCAGTGACGTTGGCAGTGATAGTGGCGTTTGAGTGTTGAATTTTTGGCAGCGTGGAAAGTGAAGGTGAGGATGAAATAAAGAATCAGGTTTTCGAATAAAAATGTGAAATAATAATATGGCGTGTTCTGTCATTTTATCGCTAAATTTTCAGAGCGTTGATATCTTTCTGTCTTGTGATATTTAAGCTATTTGTTGAATTCCATGCCTTTTCTCTCTAGATACATTTTTATCATTTTGCAACGTAGTTGAAAAGTGTTTATGACTTTGGTCGCTCTGCCTGTCCGTTCGCATGTTAACTGCCGTAAAAATGACTTTATAAAAATGAAATTTTAGTATGTGGAGATCGTCTGTGGGATATATGGGAGTAGAAATGAATTATATCAACCAATTAATTTCGGATTTAACTCTTGAAAAAATGGAATACATTGAACCCTGTGGGACTTAATTTTCCAAACATTTTTTAAGCAAAGTTGATATTCACAAATAGCTTCGAAAATTTTAGGAAATATTCAAATTATCACAAAAAATGTGGGAAAAAAATTTCAGCAAAATATGTTAGGTAGTTTTTTAAATAAAAATAGAAATAATAATATACACTCATGATATATGAAGAGATCACGTGACTCATTGCAAATTAAAATATGGCATCCATTTTTTTCCAAGTGTAAAGATTGTGATATTTAAGGATAATTTAAATTTATATTTAGTGTGGCAACCGTCATAAAATCGTTTTATCTCTGCGTATTATCCGTGTATCTAAATTCTCTGCCAACGCAATTACAATATTTTTTATTTTAAATGATCACTAAACTTTGATTATTTCTAAAACGAAGCCTAATTTTGCAGAATGTAAACAAATCAGACTGTAAGTTGAGTTGTATAAGAATTACTGAATATTTTTCACGCAAAATTACTTAGCTCTGGAGTCCGGAATATAAGTGATAAGAATGAAATATTCGGTGATTTTACATTGATAGGAATACGATTTATATTTAGATGAGGTTTTAAGTTTCAAGTATAATAAATTACTGTATATTGTGATAATTTAAAATACATCACCGCTGAATGTATCACATATTAGAGATGTTTAAATAAGATTACATTACATTTCAGTTGGAAAGTTTTAATAAGTGCTCAAAAACAATGTTATAAATAACTGGATCACAACGTAAAATATTGTGGAAATGAAATATAGATAGCAGAAAATCGTTTCGAAAATAATTGAATTGTCTCTTTCAAAGCAAACAAGCCTAGAGCTGAACACCAAATGGAGGTTAGTCATATCTCACGGATGAAAAAGCTGAATTAAAGAATTTGGTGTTGCAGCGACACGTAGTGTGACGACAGATAAGAGAAATAATTAAAAGCCAGAAAATATGAACAAGAAGGGCGATGCAGAAAATAATGAGCCAGACAGAAAAAAAGCAAACGGAGTCATACCATAAGAAATTTAGTGTAATAAACAAATCAACCAGATTGTTTGAATTTCTCGATCAATAAATTAATCAATATTTAAACGTTGATCACTGCTTAATGGCTAGTCATCGATTGAATTTTTTCCTGCCTATTTATTCAAATGGGATCTTCATTTTTCTATTTGGGATTCTTTGGAGTTTTTCATTACAATAAATATTCCTACAACCTAGTTGAATATTTTTCAATGACATCATAGTTCTCAGAGTTATATGTCGACTTCTATTCATATTTCCTCAGTATCTCATTCCTTTTCTACGTTACACATCGTGTTCATATTTTATGCATTTTGACGTTTTTTCTAGTTTAATTTCTTTTTTGTAACACTAGGTGGCGCTACCCCTTTAGGTTATATGTGTTTAAGCATTCAGAACGAAGCTTGTTTGCACTCAAGAAGGTCATCCAAGTATTTCAGAAGAAATATCCAAGTATTTCAGTTTTCGTCTTGAACTAAGTTATTTAAAGTAGATTATATTTCTTATCAAATTTTGCACTTCATTTTCACAACTAATTTCAATTTTTTCATTTATTTTTAGCGTGTTATTTCATACTCCATTCAAGTCTTGGAGTTGATCAGTTTAAACTAAATTGTGTTCTGTATTCCACGGTATTTGAATGGATATTTCAGATAAGAATCCAAAAAAATTAACATAACAAGAAAGATCAATCATGCTTAAAGCATTGATTATGAAACACTTTCCAACTTCAATGCAATTTTAATTAAAAATGTCTAAAATGCAGTACATTCCTCGGTAATATTTTAAAACTTATCACAATACTACATTAATTTATTATATTTGAAAACTTAAAACTTTATCGAAAAAAATGAACTTCATTCAAATGATGGCATTGACATATAAATTGCCTGATTTAAACATCTCTAAAATGTGATACATTCCTCGGTAATAATTTTAGAATTATCATAATACTACGATAATTTATTATATTTGAAAACTTCATCGAAAACAACTGAAATTCATTCAAATGCCGTCATAGGAAAAATAACACGCCTGGCTCTCTCTATAAAAGCAGAATTTCATTCATAAATAGTTTCCCATTCATGTCATTCATCAGAATACGATAATAATTTATTGTATTTAAAAATTAAGACCATGGAGCTACACGTAATTAAACCCTATGCATAAAACTTCATCGAAAAAAAATCGTCCTTCTCTTTATAAAATCAATGAATATTTGATTCATATCAGCTATGCAGACTCCATGGTCTAAATGATTTTGTGTTAAAGAAATACAGCAAATGTAATACAACTCATTCTACATATTTTGCTGTTTACATTTTACATAGGTGAAAAATAGGCTTCGTTATAGAAATAATCAAATTTGGATGAGCATTTAAACTCAAATATATTGTAATTGCGTTGTTTCAGTGTTGAAGGCCCAGACCACCCGACTCGTCCAAGGACTTAGAGCAGCAATTTGGGTGGCCGGGCGATGTTTCAGTGTGTAGATGTACAAAATTTATGCAAAAATAAAGTGGTTTTAGGACGGATACAACACTCAATATGAATTAAAAAGAACTTTAAAAGTCACGGTTTTGAGACAAGATGGATGCCATATATCATTTTGAAATGGGTCACGTGATCTTTTCATATCATGGTCATGTGATCGCTTCATATAAGAGGTGTTACTATTATTTTAATTTTTATTTAAAAAACTACTGAATATATTTCGCTAAATTTTTCTTTTATAAATTTTATGGAACAATTTGAATATTACCTAAAATTTTCGAAGCAATTTGTGAAATTTAAATCCGCTTAAAAAATGTTTGAAAAATTAGGTCCCATAGGGCTCAATGTATATCATTTTTTCAACCCGGGTTCAATCCAAAACTAATTGGGTGATATTATTCATTTATATTCCCATAGGTCCTACAGACCGTCTGAACAACATACTAAAATTTCATTTTGATTAAGTCATTTTTACGGCAGTTATCGTAACGGACAGACAGACAGAATGAACAAAGTCATAAACACTTTTCAACTTCGTTGTAAAGTGTTAATAAAATGTATGTCTAAAAATTAATTTGTAGCATCTGAAGTGTTCCACATCGAACAAATTTGACATACCCTTTCATGGTTTTTGGCAGATTGTGCTTTTCGTATTGATTACAAACTCACCCATACTGTATAATTAACGCTTTACAACATAGTTGAAAAGTGTTTATGACTTTGTTCATTCATTCTGTCTGTCTGTCTGTCTGTCTGTCTGTCTGCCCGTTAGCACGATAACTGCCGTAAAAATGACTATCAAAATGAAATTTTAGTATGTTTTTCAGACGGTCTGTGGGACCTATGGGAAAATAAATAAATAATATCACCCAATTAGTTTTTTATTGAACCCGGGTTGAAAAAATGAAATACATTGAACCATATGGGACCTAATTTTTTAAACATTTTTTAAGTACATTTAAAATTGACAAATTGATTCGAAATTTTTAGGAAATATTCACATTATCCCATAAAGTGTATAAAAAAAAGTTCAGTAAAATATGTTATGTAGTTTTTTAATTAAAAATTATTTAATATAGGGAGAAAAACAAATTCAATTAAATTCTGACTTTTGGGATATCCTCCAGAAAGAAAAAAAAGATATATTATATAATAAATATCTTTCCAAGAGTTTAATTATTTTGTATATGAGAAAGGCGCTTCACATTAAAAAATTAATTTGGTTGATAACAATTTTTCGAATTTTTTTTTAATTTTATGTAACTCTTCATGATATGCTTATTTGATGGCATTTTTAATACACTTTCCTACGTCCTAGAGAGTTAAAATTTGGTACACAGCTTAAATTTGTTGAACATTTTATTCTACAAAAATTTGGTGGATCTTTAAATATAGATTCTACATTTTTTTCGAAAAGACCTGCAAGTAATCCCCGTTCACTTCTATAAATCATTGTTGTAATATTGTTAAAAATTCTGATGTGGGCAGCACATGTCTTTCCTTGCAGACTCATATTCACGTTTTCTTTATTTCTTCAATAATAATTTGAGTTTATCTGCACAAAATAACAGCCATAAGTATTTTAAATGACATTGAATTTGCACGTTAAACTTGAATTTGGTTCTCATTTGATAGCTGGACTTATTGTCAAAGTTGACTTAGCGAAAACGCGAAAAAAACTAGAATATCTCAAGAACGACTAGTCCTAGAGTAATGGGGTTAGTCTTATTCTTTTTGTTGTCAAAAATAAAATAGGAATTTAATTGATATAATTGAGCACACGTAGTCTTTTATTTTTATATTTAACGGTTTTTCCGGGCCATTTAGCAAAAATAGCCCTTTTTTTTCCGAATCGTACTAGAATAACCTACAAATGATTTATATACTAAATTTTGTTAAATTTGGTATATAAATCACTTGTAGGTTATTGAAATATTATACACCAAATTTTGTTAAATTTGTTCCATTATTTTTTAGCTAGAGTGGATAAAGACAATTTCTGCCGGCCATTTCGCAAGGAAGGCAGATTCTTTTATTACGAATCGTACTATAATCTAATGAGCATCAGGTTTTCCCACAAAAAACATACCTTCCAAATTTTATGAAATTCGGTCCATTAGTTTTTCAGTTAGAGTGGATGCAATATCCTCACAGACACATAGATACACCCTTACACACACTGAGGTCTTCCTAAAAATACTTTTTTGGTGTTCTAGAAGTCCCAAAACGTGTAGATCCTTGGAAATTCGAGTTCCGATCTTCGGCACGATTCCAATACTTTGAATACATATACACACACACACACACACGTATGTTACCTGTGTATCTGTGTATTATCTGTGTATCTAAATTCCGTGCCTATGCAATTACAATAGTTGTGATTTTAAATGATCCCTAAACTTTTATTATTTCTTCAACGAAGCCTAATTTTAACTTATGCAGAATACAAATATTTCAAGCGATTGTAAGGTGAAGTACATAAGAATTGCTGAATTTTTTTTGCACAAAATTATTTAGCTCTGGAGTCTGGAATACAAGTTATATGAATGAAATATTCCATGATTTTGAATAGAGAATCAGATGATTTATATTTCTACACTTTTAAATATTTAAGTATAATAAATTACTGTAGTACTGTGATAATGTAAAAGATATCACTACTGAATGTATCACATTTTATAAATTTTTAAATGAAATTGCATTTCAGTTGGAAAGTGTTTCATAATCAATGCTTATGCATGATTGATCTTTCTTGTTTTAATTATTAATCCATTCGGTCTTATGTTGGCAGAGTACTGACATGAAAAATTACTAGTTTTGCATCTATTTTATTCAGTTCATTATTACCTCTTTTAGATTTGGAAAAATAAACTTTTGATACTACTTTTAAATAAACCTTTTAAGGACGAAAGCGCCTATGTTAATATTATTTTTGACGTCTATAACGCCTATTTTGGGAGTATCTGGCTGAAATCGGAGCACTACGAAATATGAAAATACTTTGAATGTTTATATCTCTGAACCTAACAGAAAAAAGATTTGTCGAAAATAGGGTGCCATTTATGAATATGTAAAAATAAGTTATATATATATATTACATTTAATACATACATATATATATATATATATATTAAAATAATTATCTGAGCGAGATTTTGTGTCATTTTTCTCACTTTCATTCGAAATTATTTCCAAACTATAAAATATAAATATAAAGCGACAAGAATATACAGTATAAAATCTTATTTCTAGATCAATAACTCGTTTTTTTTGCAATTTTCGATCAATCATCTTGTCAAATCAAAGAAGATTCGAAATTTTTCGTTTCTAAATATTGTGATGCTTATATTTCGAAAACTAAAAGTGCTAGCTATAAATAAAAATTAAGTAATGCATAGCCCTTTAAAAGTTCTACAAGGATATATAATGTATTTTTTCTCGGATTCTTTGTTTTCGATATATAGTGGTTATAATAGCGAATAACTTCGCCGATCCATATATGCCCACCTTATTCGTTGGAAATTTTAACGTAGGCATCAATAAGCTACAAAATTTAAAGTTGTAAGACTTTATGTAAACGATGTTCAACTAAAAATTTGAATCAAATCCTGTACAATCTATTACGTACATTCAAACTTGTAAAAACTTAATATTCGCTTTCAACGTCAAAATATTAAGTTGTTTCAATTATGTATCTTACTTTAGTTACCACTGATCCATATCATCTGTTGTAAACTAAATAAATGAAACTGAAAATGACGAATAAACGTATTGAACTTTATTGAAGTTTAAGTTTACAAGACTGTTCACATAAAAGCCATTTCGACTCAATAGCAAGCTCTGGAGCAAATGTCGATATTTTTTTCTTTTCCATATATTTTAGGGTGCGATTTTATCTGAGTAATATGGATAATGCATGTATGAGATTGAGTAGCCTCTTACACCAAATAGTTTATCAAGAAATAATGTTATTCACTTAAGCATAATTGGATAGAATTAAACGCTCATTTTTCCCCATTTCATGCATTTTATGGTACAATTATCTAAGCATTGGTTCAATTACTTAAGCAATGTGGAAGACCCAGACTACTCAACTGGCCCGAGGGTTTGCAGTAGTCGTTTGAGCGGCCGGTACCTGAACAATGTGGAAAATAAATGCATGCAGAAGAAATGCCAATTTTACCCATTTCAACTTAATCGTCCTGGACAAAACGCCATTTTTTTCTCATTTCCTTGCATTTTATAGTACAACTTTACCTGAGCAATGTGGATAATGAGGATATTGAATAGTCTATTACACCAAATATTTTGTTAATAATTGGAAACTTAATCGATCTGGATTCAATAGAATTATCATTTTAAAATCAGCAATGATTATTCAAAGTTGGATTTTATCCAACAAAAGTCTTGAGAAATCGCCCCCTTTCAGCACTACTAGGAAATAAAGCTCCAGAAAAAAGCGCAACAAAAACAAATAGGCGGACAATAGAAAAACGTATCTCAAACACTGAGCTCACAAAGATAAAAGAGATGAAAAAACGGAAAAATCTCTCTTTGAGTGACATTTATCCAGTCGCGAGGACGTTTTATCCATTTACCAAGTTACGCATGCAGACAGGAACGTTCGGATGTCACGGCAGGGCCGGATAGAACCGGACGCAATTAGGTGTGACAGTCGCAGCTAGGAATTGCTCTTCGCAAAGTGATAGTAAGAGCGAGACACGCTCTTGGAGATTTAGAATGTGCGATCCGTGCCTATCTTGCAATGCAATGGTCCAAAGGCGTTGATATTAAGGGAGGATCTTGAGCTTGGAGGTCTAAGTGCAGAGAGGCTTTAAAGCAGTTTTTCTTTCGGAGACTTTGATAGCGCTGATTGCGTCTCACGTATTGTCTTTGGAAGTTAAAAATTGGGATGGTATTAAATTAGTTCCAAAAAGAAAAATCTCGCAAAAAGTGATGTAAATTGAAATTAATATATTTGGGTTTGTTCCATGAGAGAATTACGTCCATTAGGGACTATCGTCGTACCCACTATTGACGACGAAGTGATTATAGTACAAGAAAGCAATTATTGTAGCAAATAATGCCAACTTTGTCCAGGGTTTAAAAAGATCGGACTGTGTCGAAAGCCCAGAACGACCGACTCATCCGAGGACGTGAGCAGCGATCGGACTGTGTAACTGAATTTATTTTATTATGTTGCGAATAATGTTATTGGAAGATAAGCAGTTGGAGAATGTGAAATTAGTTTTTATAAAGCAAAAATCTTCATCTTCTGAAGAAGATACCAAATGAAATCAGCATATTAGGGTTTAGGCCAATTTGTTCAATTACATCCAATAAGGTAATTATATAAAGTATTAATCTTTATATCGATACAACAGGAAAGTTTCCGAAATTTTTATGAATACTATTCTTAAATAAAATGTATTATACAAATTCATAAAATTCGGGTTCATGAATATGATTTTCCATCCAGCTTTTTGGACTATGGAAATTGGCGTTAATAGCTAACGATAAATTTTTGAACCGATTGTAAAGTGAAAGAAGCAATAAAAAGATATGTTTTATAGGGATATACGATACTTCAAAACTTTTTAAATATATGTAGGATGCATTGCTTTTAAACGTAACGCATGATAGTTAAAAAAATAATATTTTTTAGCAAATTTTTCATCTTAATAGGAAACACATGTTAGTTTCATAGTGGCTGCATGTATATATTTGATAAATATGAAATATTATTAATAAGATGCTTTTATTCACTAGATATTGCTCAAATCTCAATGTTAAGTTCATGTAATAATTCAATTCAACGGCTTTTTATCCTAAATAACGTAACAGATATACACCAAAATTGAAGCAAAAGTGATTTTTATATGTAAAAAATATATACATAGACTGTTTTTGCTAAGTATCCAGTGTAAACTCCATTATGAGCATATGCATTAAAAAGCAATTTTATCGAAATTGCATCAAATTTTGAATTCAAGGTTATTTTGATATCAAGAATTTGAGCATGATATTATATACACTATCAGCTTATTTGATCCGATAAAATGGCAGAGAAAAAAATTATAAATTTTATGGGAAAATGCACGACATTTCTCATTTTAAATTAATTTAATAAGATAATTTAAAATTGAACTTGAATTCAGTGTCTACAAGTTGAATTTAATCTGACCATTCAAGTTGAATTTAGTATTTCGCCCTCATAATACCAACATTATTAAAAGCGTTTGAATTGCAAAACTGAACCTATTTCGAAACTTCTAAAATTAACAATATTTCTTAAAGGTATTTAGTTGAATCAGTTAAGTTAGATATAAAGTTATCCTAATCTAATGTTTGGGCCGAGTGTTGGAGCTAGAAATTGATCTTTACAAATTGGTAGTAATTAGAAGAATCTCTCTTTGAAATTTAGAAAGCGTGATTTTGTTTTATTCTTATTTTACAATATAAACACAATGAACTTTCGATAGCTCTGCTTCATACTCTTATTCATCGTTAAAGTGCCTTAAGTTATTATTTCACTGATTTGAGTCGACTTCATAACAGTTCTTTGATGAATATATCACAAAATACTCGGTTTTTGATTTCGTTCCTTTAATTGCACTTTTTCTGAATTCACTCTTAAGAAGTATTACCACTTACATCAAAGTTCGACATTAGCTTAAGGTCCATCCATAGCAAGGGTGGATCTAATAATTGCAAGCGATATCCACATTTAATGTTTTTTGTATGATTAGGTTACTTAGGTTTATTAACTATTTAAGTTACTTATTATTAACTATTTAAGTTACTTAGATTTAATACGTTGCTTTGCAATTTATTCAGCCAAACTATTCTATATTTATTTAATTATTCGACGATTGCTTTTGAACGTGGTTAAGACGGGAACTTATATTGGTAAGATACATCTGCTCTTTGGGTTTGAAGTTTCTTGTCTCATCAACATCACTAAAAGTTTGGTGCATTCGTTGATGTCTTCGCAATTTTTACATTTTTGAGGAAAAAACATCAAACTTTATTTAATATGCAGAAAAGTTTGCTTGTTCTTATATGTATTCACCTTGTATTCGGCCATATGTTTAAATGTTTATGCTTACTTATCTAATTCATAACTAGGTTTACTTTTCGATCTCAAGATATTTGCTTCAATAATTGTTAGTATTCCAATTTCCCTGCCTGAAAATATACATGGCTTATTTTCCTGACTGTACACATTGCTCGTTTCCATGATTGTATACATAGACTGCTTATGAAATGAATTGGTTGTATTAAAAAAAAGCAAATCTTTAATCTTATATAAACACCATTTCATGGTAAAAAAAAACTCCTCACCAAGTACGAAAAAATAAACCTCCTTTCAAAAAAGCTACTATATCTCAATGGAGGATTGGTGCTGTACCTTCAAATCTAGGGCGCCATGCTGAAGGATTCTAACCATCCTTTAAATCAAGCGTAACCCTTTTTAGTCGTAATACATGTTTTTATTGTACTTGGTTTTTAGTTTTTGTACTTGGAGAGGAATTTTTATACCATGGGGTGGTGTTTTTGTGAGATTTTAATACTTTTTTAGAGGCATTTACCAACATAATTACGCAATAGTGATGTAGCAGGCATTGTAAATTTTACCTTACCACCGAGCGCCATTTATTTACATTTTTGTTTTTATATTTTTGAAATTCTAAATCAAATGTGTCTTTACAATTAAAACTAAAGTATGTATCTCCCACCAGAATACTTACTCAAAATACTAACTCAAAATGAGGCATAATTCACTAAAATCGGTTCAGTAGTTAAGGTTGTATGCCCGTCAATTCTGAAGAGAAAAAAATTCAGAAGAGCAATCTCAAAAAGCGCCATTTTTGTGTTCCTTTTTTCTCTGGTTCTACCGCATAAAATGT
Source organism: Amaurobius ferox (assembly GCA_951213105.1). Lineage (NCBI taxonomy): Eukaryota > Metazoa > Arthropoda > Arachnida > Araneae > Amaurobiidae > Amaurobius > Amaurobius ferox. The sequence continues at coordinate 75,989,427 of OX578149.1, read as the reverse complement.
ATTTTTTTTCTTCTCAGCTTTATAAATGAGTTACAGAGAGGAAATATTCAAGTCTTTGGCTATCTTTTGGGTGAGTTTGAGATACCTGAAAATCTGGGTTTGTCAGATCATATATAATATCCATTTGCCGGTTACGGATTCGGACATGATGACTTAGTAGGTCCGTGTTCATTAATACTTAAGGGAAAAAATCGGATTGGCAATCGTAAAAAGTGCCAATTTAACGTTTTTTGTCTCAGGTGCTATTGCACGGAATGTATTTTTTCCCCTGAGCTTTGTGAACAAATTACAGAGAGAAAATAATGAAGTCTTTAGCCATCTTTTGGGCGAGTTTTCGAACCCTGAAAATATAGGTTTATCAGATCAAGTATAATATACACTTGCCAGCTACGAATGTGAACACGATGACTTGAAACGGAACGTAGTCGCGTTCCTAAAATAGCGTTCCTGCTTTTAACAAATTGTACTTTCCGTGTACGTATTAAAATTCATGTTCGAGAAAGTTAATCTGAAGATTCTTTTGTGGAATAAGGCTGCGTGCACTTCTTGACTTAGTCCTCTTTCAATTCATTATTTAGAACAAATTAGAATGTGATGTAATGCAAAATAAGTTCCCCACATTTAATAACTCATAGCATTAACTACTCAAATCCCAGAAATAATTTTGCAGTTATACTCTATGAGGAAGGAAGAAACATGATTTGCGTTGTTTCAACTGTAATTTGATTGACAGCAACAAAGCATTATAAACTGAATATTACACACTGAACATTGTAAAATAGACGTAGTTTTACATAACATAAGATGATGTCTATATGTCTGTGACGGAAAGCATCAGACAGCTGCAAAATTTAATATAGAGGTTCTTCCGGCCCCCGGATAATCCGACTCGGCAAAATTTGGGTAAAATTCGAATTAGTTTAAAAATAATTGGTTTTTTAAAGTTGCAAATTATATTTTCCACCATTTTATTAATTAAATATGTTCTTTTATGTTTTTTGCCACTGCAGACGATAATAGGTATTTAGATAAAGCAGTTATTTAGAAATCGCAGGCATTTTGTATCGAGGAAAAAACAGCAAATTTCACACTAAGTGCATTTAACTTTTGAGTTTTCTAACTTTGTAAATCTAAACGATTTTGTCTTATTCTTTTTTCTAATTTGTAATTATTTCATCATAAGATTGTGTTAACATTTGACTTACATTGTATAAAAATTCCCTGAGATATGAATAATAGTTTTAGTTTTACTTCAGGGGTAATTGTAGTACAAGTTTTACTATAAATCGCTGATGAATTGATGATAAATCGTTTTGTCTCAAAGGAAAAACAGATAATTATACACTAAGTGCATTTAATTTAAGAGTTTTTTGACTTTGCATATTTAAAATATTTCGCCCGAATTTCTCAATTTTGTATTATTTTATTATTATGAGCAGTGTGCTAAAATTTGACTTAAATTAGGTGAAAATTCGCCAAGGTAGAACAATTTTTTTAAAACTTTACAACATAGTTGAAAAGTGTTTATAACTTTGATCATGCTGTTTGTTTGTCTGTCTGTCTGTCCATTCGCATAACTGTCGCAAAAATGACTTTATCAAAATGAAATTTTAGTATGTTGAGTCGGCCTGTGGAACATATGGGAATATAAATAAATAATAATATCACCCAATTAGTTTTGGATTGAACCAGGGATGAAAATATGAAATACATTGAATCCTATGGGATATAATTTTTCAAACATTTTTAAGCAAAGTTAAAATTCACAAATTGGTTCCAAAATTTTAGGAAATGTTCAAATTATCCCATAAAATACATAAAAAAAATTCAGCAAAATATGTCGGCAGTTTTCTTAATATGGCACCCATCTTTTTCCCAGAGAAGAAATCGTGATTTTTAAAGTTCTTTTTAATTTATATTTAGTGTTGCATCCGTTCTAAAACTTCTTTATTTTATATTTTTTTCTGTGCATTTATATTCTGTGCCAACGTATTTATAATATTTTTGAGTTTAAATGATAATGAAACTTGGATTATCTCCACAACGAAGCCTAATTTTAACGTGTGCAGAATGTAAACAAATCAAGCTATGAGTTGTATAGGAATTGCCGAATCTTTTTAATGCAAAATGATTTAGCTGTGGAGTCTGGAATATACACTCATGTCCAAAAGTTAAGCAGAAGTCGTAAAATGCGAAGAATTCGAAGTTAATATGGATGCAATGGTTCACAATCAGTTATGGAGAATCGTGGGGCAAAGGTAAATCATTGTGCATATGCAAAACAGTTCAGTCGATGTCGACATGAGCAAAGCACCGGCGCAACGTGTATAAAACGGCCTCGAGCAGCATGGCCAGTTGAGGCAAAATTTCGTAATTGCTGTGGTAAGGAGCGTTGTTAACAATCAAAAAGGACGAAAGATGTCACAAACATGTCAACTGGCCATGTTCTTGAAGGGACGAATTATTGGAATTGTGGAATCCGGTCGATCTCAAACCGAAGCGTATCGAATTCTAAATGTGCCACAGTGTGTGATCTCCAGACTGTGACAGAGATTCCAAACCACTGGAGATGTTTCCCGACGACCAGCACCAGGTCGGACAAGGGTAACAACCGCTCGGCAAGACCGATATTTGGTGATAACTGCGCGACTTCAGGGGAACCGTTCTGCCAGATTACTGGGTTCAGCCCTGACAGCCGCCACAGGAGTCCCTGTTTCGAGACAAACTGTTTACAGGAGATTCAGATACGTTGGCCTCTATACCAGACGACCAGCAGTTTGCATCCCCCTGACGTCTGCACATGAAACGCGTGCGTTTACGGTTGTGTTTGGAAAAGGCAGTGAAGTGGACAACAGTGGGGCAATGCCATGTTCAGTGCCGAGTCCAGGTTTAGTCTGGACGTTGTTCTCGTAGTACCATGATCTGGAAAGAACGTGGAATGCGTTTTCACCCGGGAAACATCACTGAAAAACATTGTTTTCCGTTTGGGGGAGTCATGGTCTGGGCAGACATCATGATGGACGCTCGCACAGACCTCCACATCTTTGACGCGGGGTTGGTTACCGATCAAAGATACAGAGATGAAGTCCTTGAGTCTACCGTTCGATTGTTTCGAGGTGTAGTTGGTCCTGATTTCATATTCATGGATTATAACGCGTCTCTTCACCGTGCGATATTTGTTGACGACTTCAGTCAAACTGAAGATATCCAGCACTCATGCAGTGGCTTGCCAACTCTCTAGATCTGAATCCAATAGAGTATGTATGAGATATGCTCGGGAGATATCTTGCAGCCCTCCGCTACCCACCAAGCTCTATTCCGGGATTGAAAACTGCTCTCCGTGAGGCTTGGAACTCTTTGAGCACACAACTCATCCAAACCCTCATCGAAAGTATTGAAAATCTTTGTGCAGCATGCGTGACTACCCGAGGTTCCCACACACCGTATTAAACTGCAGCATCACATTGTTTTAATCGTTCTGTTTCACTGAGGTTGACATTCGTATTGTGACCTTTTTTCTTTCAACCCTTTTCTTTGGATAATAAAATCGTTATTGTCCTTGCTTTGCATTGTTACCTTCTTCTATAACCCTATTACACCCGCATACCGCGTTTCCTTCCATTCCGATGTATATTTCCGGAAATTTTCACATAAACAGCAACTAAGCAACTATGCTTAACTTTTGGACATGAGTGTAGGTGATATGAATGAAATATTTATTTATTTTACATAGAGAAGCAGTCGATTTTATAGCATTGCCCTTTTCGATGAAGTTTTAAGCATGGAATTAGAAGCTTCTTTTACCTCCATGGTTTTAAGTTTCTAAGTAAAATAAATTATTGTAGTGCTGTGATAATTTACGACAATGTAGACAAGTGATTGTAAGATGAGTTGTATAAGAATTGCTGAATTTTTTTCACGCAAAATTATTTAACTCTGGAATAAAAGTGTATGAATGAAATATTCATTGCTTTTACATAGAGAGCCGTTCGATTTACATTTCGATGATGTCATTTGCATAAAGTTCATATTTTTCGATGAGTTTTGAGTTTTCAAGTAAAATAAATTATTGTAGTTCTGTGATAATTAAAAAAACAATATTACCGCTGAATATATCGCATTTTAGAGATCCGATACATTCAACGGATTGCATTTCAGTTAGAAAGTGTCTTATGATCCATGCTTTATGCATGACTGATCTTTCTTTTTAGTTTTACTTTGGGAATAAAGGAACTTTTTTTTCTACGTAAAGTCTTTTCATTTGTTTGTGTCACGACAATGATTTAGTTAAAAACCTGTGATTTGAAAACTTAATAGCGTCATTTGTACCTGTATTATTCAAGTGGCAGGCGCTTTTAGGATCCGGACAACTACAGATAATTCCTTTTAGTTATTCATATAACTAGGTAAGCGCATATTTATCCATTTTGGCATGTATGAAAGGACTTCGTATAAGTGTGTATGTATTAGGGTAACTCAAATTTCTGAATATTATTTATTAATTTTTTTATGTTATACATCATTGTGCATAAATTGCATTGTGTATCCATATCGTATCTATCTCGATTTATTCTAACACATATTATGTATTACGGATGCGTAAAATGCTTCCTCGTATGCCACATCTCAATTAGGAGAAAACACATTTACAGGCAACTTTTGCAATATTCGAAGGAACAGGTTGCTTGACCTTGGCGATATTTTTCGTACCCTTGGTTAACATTTAGCGAAACATTGTCAACTTGGCTTCATTTGGCGAGTTTTACAAAGTACTCTAATTTTCTAGATACCTCCCTTACTTTCAAAGATACGACCTCTTTTTAGAGATTTCTATAGATTATTTTAGGAGGTCGTATTTCAGATGGACAGAGATGACGTACTGCGAGCGAAATTCTTTAGTTTGTTTGCTGAGAGGATTTTTGGAACTGGTGTTGGGAACCAATGTGCAGTGAACAATTTCTGTAAGTTATACAATAACCTGCCTGATGATTTCGATATTTTTTTTTCTTCATTAACTACTTTTAAAAATCATTTATTGTAATTCTTGGTGTTTTATTGTTTTTATTAACTTACTAATGATTATTTGCCGTCGGTGTTTTTATTTTGTTTCTATCTGTATGGTTCGTGTTTGTATCTGCCCTTTGCGGGTTTCTTTTGTTTGTTGTTTTACCTGTTGTCACTGGGATTTGCTTCATGTAGCATGCATTTTTCAAATAAATAAATAAATAAATAACATTGAATTGAGAGATATGTTAGCTTTTTGAGAACAGGTGATTCTGCTATTCTGTGATTTAGATGAGCATTTAATTACTGTTTTATTGAACCTAACAGTTTTTCTGTGATCTTGTATGGTAATTATAGGGTTATTAGCTATATACTGTCCCTGTTTGCACTTATTGGTGATTTTAAACAAAAGCGTTAGTTATCCAGAAATTCTGACTCATTTTTGCATCCGAGTCCCCGGATAACACGGTTAGCGAGATTTTTGTAAAATTTATATTCCATTAAAAGTAACTGCACTTTTAAAGTCGAAAAGAATATTTTACACCATTTTGTCAGTTAAATCTATTCTTTCTTTGTCTATAATAGGACAGTAGGTGTTTCGATAAATCGCAGATCTTATGTATACCCACGAATTGAGGGGGTACGCCGTAACAATATCCACTTGTATAATATCACTCAATGAGTGCCCAATAGTTTAAATGCGTACGATTATTTAATTAACCCAACTACATCTATTTTATAACATTCAACACTTTTTAATGGCTTATATGTGGCTAGCATTTTAATGGCTTCCCTCACAGCAAAGATCGTCACATGTGTGACAGTGACGTTGTAGTCACGTGACACCTGGTTCACAATGTGACATCACATTTGTGACTTCTATGCGACGTTACGTATTAGTTACTTTGTAACTTCATTATGACTATATTCTGTGACGTTTCCACAATTTAATTAACACGTAACAATGTGACGACATTATAATGGCAATTACAATGTGACGTCACAAACAAGTTAATATGCGACGTCACAAACGACCATGAAAATGACAAAAGTGACTTCGCTGTGACCTCAATATGACATTGCCGAGGCGTACTGCGACGTCCTGTGACGTTCCCAAGTGTGGCGTAAATCTTACGTCACTGTGAAAAAAAAAATGCTGTTAGGGTTGTAAACAAAATGAATAAATTCAGCTCTTCTAAACCTAAAACGAGTATTTTTAACTAATGAAAATATGCGTTCCAGCGTTAACTCATAGCTTATGTATTAAAATGTATATTCAACTCAATAGAGAACGTGTCTGTCATTCCATACTAATATATTTCTTCGAATTTACCCCCATCTTCATACGTCATTCACTCGTATATATGTCGCCCCTAATAACCCCCCCTCGATGGACATTTCACGAAGTACTCGGAACGTGAGGAAACGGTTCTATTTTCACAGTTCTTCCTATATATTCGCCCTTTGGATTCGAAGCATTGCCATCATCATCAACATTCACCGTATGCTGTACGTCTCGTCCACGGCAGAAGTGAGAAAATATAAAAAATCATCCCTGCAAAAGCTGACAGCGAAAACTGATACCGAGATAAAGATAAAAGGGGGAACCCCTTTAAGATAAAACGTTCGAATGGGAAAAAAGGGAAGATGAGAGAAAGGTGGGGGGGGGGGGGGGGGTGAGACAGGGATTTTTTTGAGTGTGGAAAAAATCGAAATATCTTAGAGAAATAAGAATACTATTTCAAATGCCCTATATGAAAGTACGCAAGCTGAAATCAAAAGAATAAAAAAAAAAAAAATGAAATGCCCATGTGCCATCATTTTAGTCTTCACCCCCCTTGGAGAATTCTTTTTAAGAGAATCTCTTTTTAGACATACATATATATATATATATATACATTTTTGGATTCTTCCGTTCTTTCCCTTATTTCCCATCTCCCGCGACGGCCTGTGCAAATCACGTGACAGAGGCGCGTCTCGGTCATCTGCGTGGCAAGACCGCTAGTGAGGCCCTAGCGCCTGTCCGTCATTCTCTGATAAGAACGGGGGGTGGAGGGTGGCGGAGAGGGGAGATAACAAGATGGCGGCATCAAAATCGATGCAAAAGAGGCGAAATTCCAGGGCGCGCGGACGAAGTTAAAGGTTGGATAGTTCCGCTCCCCTGTGTTCCGAGAAAAAGGGACGGAGATACATTATCCAATAATGCATTTTCTCGTGAGTTTGATGGTTTTAGAGCCAATAAGCACGTTTGACACGTAGAATGCAGAAATTTCCTATTAGACGGAAAGGATAATGGAAACGTATATTTTAAACTTTGTGTCTTTTTGAAACGTTCTATTGAAGGTATCTTTATGCATCAGTTTGATCCATTTACATTTTATATGCATGGATTGTATGATATAAAATGGATGAAATTGATGTATAAAGATAGATTTAACACTTGTAGTGCATGATTTATATGTACTAAGCTCATAGTATTAGTGACTAGTGTTTAATAACAGTTACATAGGCAGTAGTTTTATTCAAATTCAGCGGCTAGGCTGGGAGAGGGTTGTGGGTCGTAACACCCCTGTAGGTGGAAAAATTATAGTCATCCATGGGGTTCACATTAGAAAACGTATTTTTCACTGTAAACCCCCATTCCGTTGTAACATTCTCCCATCCGATATCCTGGCTACGCCTATGGTCCAATTTCTTTTAGCGATTTGTAAGAAATGTGCATGCAATGGATAATTACCTACAACATAATATATCGGAGTGTATTTTCATATATTCAGTTTTTAATTGTTGATACGTTATAGTATAAATACAACAAATGACTCAATAGTATATTGCAGGTATTAATTATTATAGTTATAAAATATGTTACCGCATCCGTGTCATTATGTATTGGGCAATTTGTATAAATTTCAATTGGACTTAATGTGGCTAGCTAATGTAAACTTTTATACTGAGGATACTGAAAACTGTATCGTAAATATTTTAAAAAGATTGTAAAAATGAAAATATGGGATGCAAAATTCCTTTTTGTGATTCCCATCATTCAAATAAAATATCAAAGTGAACACGTTGACGAGAAAGCAGTTAAAAAGTAGTGACAGATTACCTTTTGGTTGAATTTTCTGTTTTTTTTTTGCAATTCTTATTCAAATCCATAATTTTGTTTGGTATCTAATTTTTTAAGGATAGTCAAATACGTGTATAGTTGCTTGGACAGTCAAAAAGAGGGTTTGACGACGTTACTTGCAGCTAGTATAAAATGCTTGCAAAAAACTTTCATAACGCTTTTTCTTCCATATGGATATAGGCAGATCATAAACCTATTGTTGGTGCAAATTGGCCATTCGGTTTATTGAAGATTGAACACATTTGCATTGACAGTCTTCTGGCCGATACAGGCCAGTCGCTCAATTTCTTGTTAAGACAAGGATTATTTACGATGGCTGTAGTCCTGTTTAAAGCAGATTAGAAGCAGTATATTAATGATACCTGAATAATGGCCAACATTTTATTTTCAAAATGCCTCCATTTCTGACAGTGGTTTCAACTCACAGATAATTTAAATGAACACGACGCCTTGCTGTGAAAAAAATAATTAGTAAATCAAACAGATTTGGGTTGATGCAATCAGAAATCTGAAAAAGGAAACATGCTACACATTTCAAAATCTAAAATTAAAAAGTCGTCATATGGGTTTAATAGATAGAATGTTATATCCAATTAGTCGAAGATCGGCGGTTCAATTCCCTACTGAATGTTTTGTAAGCGGTTAATATTTCGTCCTTACTGTATGGACGGTAAACAATTTTATTGGAGGAAAAGACATTCTGCAATGTTAAATTTTCTTTTAAACAATATAAAGGTAAAAGTTTATATAACAGCCCTAGTAGCAGTCCAATCTTGGCTATAAATATACAATCCAATATTATATTTTTATTGGCTCCAATATTGGCCTAATATGAACAAGAAAGATCAATCATGCATAAAGCATAGATTATGAAACACTTTCCAACTGCAATGCAATTTCATTTAAACATCTCTAAAATGCGATACATTCCTCGGTAATATTTAAAAAATTATCACAATACTACATTAATTTATTATATTTGAAAACTTAAAAGTTCATCGAAAAAAATGAACTTCGTTCAAATGACGTCAATTAAATATAAATCGCCTGGCTCCTCGGTAATGTTTTTAACATTATCATAATACTATAATAATTTATTATATTTGAAAACTTCATCAAAAACAACTGAAATTTATTTAAATGACGCCATCGAAATATAAGATGTCTGGCTCTCTTTATAAAAGCAGCATTTCATTCATAAACATTTTCCCATTCATTTCATTCATCACAATACTATAATAATTTAATTTATTAAAAAACTTGATTTTATTTAAAAGACCATGGAGCTACAAGTAATTCAACTCTATGCTTAAAACTTCATCGAAAAAAATCGTCCTTCTCTCTGTAAAATCAATGAATATTTCATCCATATCAGATATGCAGACTCCATGAGCTAAATAATTTTGCAATAAAGAAATACAGCAATTCTTATACAACTCATTCTACATATTTTGCTGTTTACATTTTACATAAGGGAAAATAGGCTTCGTTGTAGAAGTAATCAAATTTGGATGATCATTTAAACTCAAATATATTGTAATTGCGTTGTTTCAGTATGTAGATGCACAGAATTTAGGCAGAAATAAAGCGGTTTTAGGAGAGATACAAAACTCAATATGAAAGATAACTTTAAAAATCGTGATTTTAAGACAAGATGGATGCCATACATCATTTAGAAGTGGGTGACGTGATCTCTTCATATAATGGTCACGTGATCGCTTCATATAAGAGATGTAATTCTTATTTTTATTTTTATTTAAAAAACTACTAAGCATATTTTGCTGAATTTTTTTTTTACATATTTTATGGGATAATTTGAATATTACCTAAAATTTTCGAAGCAATTTGTGAATTTTAAAGCCGCTTAAAAATGTTTGAAATATTACGTCCCATAGGGTTCAATGTATTTCAGTTTTTCAACTCGGGTTCTATCCAAAGCTAATTGGCAGATATGATTCATTTATATTCCCATAGGTCCCACAGACCGTCTGAACAACATACTAAAAATTTCATTTTGATTAAGTCATGTTGTAAAGTGTTAAAAAGTGGACATTTTAATGGAATTAGCCCCATATTGACTTACAATATTGGAACACTATTACGCCAATATTTCCAATGTAACACCAATATTGTTGTAATATTGAAATGAAAATATTAGCTAATATTGAGGACCAATGCAACGCCAATATTTATTAAATATTAGGATTACATTGGAAATATTTACAATGCAATTCCAAGATATACAATATTGGTCCTATATGGGACCAATAATTAATGCTACTAAGGAGGGAGGTTAAAGATGTGAAGGACTTATATCCCTAACAGGAGTCTATTTACGACTTGAACGATTTATCCATTGAGCTATTGGGATTAAAATTTAACATCACTAAGTACAAAAATCTGATGTGGGCAGCACATAACTTTCCTTATGATGCAATGAATTTACTACTTTCACAGTAAAAAAAATAGATTATTTTTATAGTAGATACTTACATTCTTTCCAAGATATTGAATTTTCTTCAATTAGTCGTCATTTTCAGTGATTCAGCGTCATTTCTATCCATTCGGCGAGATTTTCGTTAATTCAGCAACATTTTAAAATGTCGCCAAGTTGGCGATATTCCGCCAAATTCGTCACCAAAATCTCGCCAAGTGGTGTGGACGAAGAAATAAGTTATTCATACAGCAGATAAATGACTATTGGCGTTCAAATACAAAGTATTACTCAAAGTATCTTCATTCCTGAATGGCACGAGCTAGATCCATGAGAATGATATCACCAAATTTATAGCATGGTATTACATATGAAAAGTGAACATGTTTCTCAATAGGAAATATTTTTTTAACACTTTACAACAAAGTTGAAAAGTGTTTATGACTTTGTTCATTCTGTCTGTCTGTCTGTCTGTCTGTCTGTCTGTCTGTCCGTTAGCACGATAACTGCCGTAAAAATGACTTTATCAAAATGAAATTTTAGTATGTTGTTCAGACGGTCAGTAGGACCTATGGGAATATAAATAAATAATATCACCCAATTAGTTTTTTATTGAACCCGGGTTGAAAAAATGAAATACATTGAACCCTATGGGACCTAATTTTTCAAACATTTTTTAAGTAAATTTAAAATTCACGAATTCCTTCGAAATTTTTAGAAAATATTCACATTATCTCATAGAATATATAAAAAAAAATTCTATAAAATATGTTAAGTAGTTTTTTAATTAAAAATTATTTAATATGGGGAAAAAAACAAATTCAATTAAATTCTGACTTTGGGATATCTTTCAGAAATAAAAGAGAAATATATTATATAATAAATATCTTTCCAAGTGTTGAAACGTTTTGCATATGGGAGAGACTTCACATTTTAAAATAAATTTGGTAGATAACAATTATTCATTTTTTTTAAATTTTATATAACTCTTCATGATATACTTATTTGATGGCATTTTTAATGCACTTTCCTACTTCCTAGAGAGTTAAAATTTGGTACACAGCTTAAATTTGTTGAACATTTTATTCGATAAAAATTTGAAAGATCTTTAAATATAGATCATACATTTTTTTCGAAATGACCTGAAAATAATCCCCGTTCACTTCTATAAATCATTGTTGTAATATTGTTAAAAATTCTGATGTGGACAGACCATGTCTTTCCCTGCAGACTCATATTCGTTCTCTTTATTTCTTCAATAATAACATGAGTTTATCTTCACAAAATAACAACCATAAGTATTTTAAATGACATTGAATTTACACGCTAAACTTAAATTTGGTTCTCATTTGATAGCTGGACTTATTGTCAAAGGTGGCGTAGCGAAAACGCGAAAAAACTAGAATAAATCAAGAACGGCAAGTCCTAGAGTAATGGGCTTAGTCTTAGTCTTTTTGTTGTCAAAAATCACGTATAAAATAGGAATTTAATTGATATAATTGAACACACGTAGTCTTTCATTTTTATATATAACGATTTTTGCGGCCATTTCGCAAAAATAGCCCGTTCCTTTTTCCCGAATCGTACTAGAATAACCTACAAATGATTTATACACAAAATTTTGTTAAATTTGGTATATAAATCACTTGTAGTTTATTGAAATATTATACACCAAATTTTGTTAAATTTGTTCCATTAGTTTTTAGCTAGAGTGGATAAAGGCAATTTCTGCGGCCATTTCGCAAAGAAGGCAGATTCTTTTATTACGAATCGTACTATAATCTAATGAACATCAGGATTTCCCACAAAAAACCTACCTACCAAATTGTATGATATTCGGTCCATTAGTTTTTCAATTAGAGTGGATGTAATATCCACACAGACACACAGAAACATACACAGATACACCCTTACACACATAGACGTCTTCCTAAAAATAGTTTTTTCGTGTTCTAGAAGTCCCAAAGCGTGTAGATCCTTTGAAAATTCGAGTTCCGATCTTCGACACGATTCCAATACTTTGAGTACATACACGCACACACATATATTATCTGTGTATTATCTGTGTATCTAAATGCCGTGCCTATGCAATTACAATAATTGTGATTTTAAATTATCCCTAAACTTTAATTATTTCTTCAACGAAGCCTAATTTTAACATATGCAGAATGCAAATATCTCAAGCGATTGTAAGATGAATTACATAAGAATTGCTGAATTTTTTTCACACAAAATTATTCAGCTCTGGAGTCTGGAATACAAGTTATATGAATGAAATATTCATTGATTTTGCATACAGAATCAGATGATTTATATTTCGATACAGTTTTGAATATTTAAGTATAATAATTTACTGTAGTACTGTGATAATGTAAAAGATATCACCACTGAATGTATCACATTTTAGAAATTTTTAAATGAAATTACATTTCAGTTGGAAAGTGTTTCATAATCAATGCTTATGTATGATTGATCTTTCTTGTTTTAATTTTATATGACTTTTTGATAATTTTTTCGAAAATGTGCAATATCTCGAGAACGGTTCATGTTAGCGTTCTAAAATTTATGTCAATCGTTTTCTAATGAAAAATTACAAAAGAAATGTCTATTTGCGTAACTTTATCAGCGGTTTTGATTTTTTGGCGACTTTTTTAAAATTTCACTCGAAAATTTAGGGGGGTTCTGAACATTCGATTGCGTATAAAAACAATAAAACAATAGGCTTCCAGTGTTTACGGATTGTGATTTTTGAACCAAATTTCGTTCGAATCGGTCCATTCGTTCGTCAGTTATCGTCTCCACAGACTCACTGACACACACAGATATCACTTCAAAAATGTTCGATTCGTGATCAGGGATGCTTGAAACGTGCTCTCCCGTTGAAAACTCGAATTCAAATTTTCGACCCCGTCACAATACTTTCCTTATACATTATGTATATAAGGAAAGAAATAATGCTTAAGCTATAATATACTTTCCAAATTACTTTTTGTAAAATACATAGTTCAATTTTCCCTAAGGTGCAGAGACAAATTAATATAGGACGTATATACAGGGTGTCCCAAAATGATTGAAACTCTCTTTAATTCTTTACCTGTTGGAGATAAGTGGGCAATGTAAATTGCGAAAATGTTGAAATTAAGATAGAAAATAAGACTACGTTAATGAAATAGCCCTCCCATTCATTTTCAAAAAGTTACACTTTTTAAATTTTTATACGACCCCCTTAGACAAATTTGGTCAATCAGAAAATTTTTATTTTTAATGCAACAAGATCATTAAAAAAACCGCATATCTGTATCTTTAAAATTGAGCGAGTTATACTTATTTAATTCAAAATTGAACGTTGTGAATGGGGACCATATGTCGAATTAGAAATGTAAATGCGTGACATATCGCAAACAAAAGATAAAACTGGATGATAATTTTAATTATGCACCCTAATCGCGTAGTGAGTATCACTGCTTTATGTGGTGTTTGTCTGTGTAATGCTTTATTCAGATGCATTTGTGATAGAAAAATTTTGACACATATTAACGTATTTTTGATCTAAATAATTTCCATCGTCCGTTTGTTTATGATCCCTATTTTCCCTGATGAAACAGTCTTTCATATGGTGCGGAAAAGTGGCATAAGTCAGATTTTTTCCTTTATCATAATTCAGTTGATTTTAAAGATATAGATATGCGGGTTATTTTAATGATCTTGTTGCATTAAAAATACAAATTTTCTGATTCCCCAAATTTATCTAAGGGAGTCGTATAAAAATTTAAAAAGTGTGAAATTTTGAAAATTAATGGGAGGATTATTTCTTTAACGTTGCCTTATTTCCTATCTTACTTTCAAAATTTTCGCAATTTACATTGCCCACTTATCTCCAACAGGTAAATAATTAAAGTGCGTTTCAATCTTTTTGGGACACCCTGTTACATATATATATATATATATTTATATATATATATATTTATATATATATATATATATATATATATATACACCAATTACTTTCACAATCACACATAGTATAATGTATACGAAAAGTAACGACATAGAGTTCAAAATTTAAATTTGAAATTTTAACAAATCAACGTCTGGTGTATTTGTTAGAGAAAGTTTCGTTAGTGTGTTTGCAGAATAATTCGAAAACCAGAAAAAGCTAGTATGCCCAAATTTAGTACGTCGTTATCTTTTGTGGTATGTTTTATTTCTTTTTGAATCTTGAAATTTATTTGGCCAGCCTGTATTTGTTGCAACATACGAATACGCCAGTTTTAGCGGAATCAAACCTAAAAATTTGGGGGAATTTTTCGAGAAACGGAGAAACTAAGATATCCAAATTTAGAAAGGTGTTGCTTTTTGTGGTATATTTAATTGTTTGAACTTCAAACCATTTGGCGATCCTTTCTGAGGGTTGCCATAGGAATGTACTCGTTTCGGAGAGAATAATTTAAAACTCGAGCAGCTAGAAAATTCAAATTTGATATGTCGTTGTTTTTCATACATTTGAGTTACATACACGTTAATAAATGCATGTTTCACACATTTAAAATACATCAAATGATAAATGGTGGTGCATTTTAAAACTATGCTTCTTAATTTTACTTGCTATTGTTGTTTACAAATGAATGTTATATCAAGTGTGAATATGAAGCATCGATATAAAATAAAACTAAAAATAAATAATTAAATGATTTTTACTGTTTCTATATAATAAGCAATAAAAACCATTATAAAATATATATATTGACGGTGTTCTCTGTGTTCCCTTGTTTGCTGCTTTGCTTGTTTTTGATATTTTTATTCTGTATGTGATGCGATCTCTATTTGTATTGATTAGACTCCAATAAAGCCATATGTTACAACATAATAAGCAATATACACTAAGCAAAACCAAGATATGCAATATTATTCAGTATTAATTGAGCATATCTAATTTCTCAGATGCTATCTACTTTTCTTTGTCACGCCTTTATTTCGGTACATCTTATTTTATTTGTCACAAAAATAGAATTTATACACACCTATTGAATATTCTTGTAGTCTAGTGCCAGGTGGACAGATAAAACATTGGGAAAACTTATGTACTATATGCAGCACAGGTCCATAAACTATTTTTACTTTATCGACAACATGTGGTAAAGTATATGGAACGTATTGGAATCGTGTCGAAAATCGCAGCTTGAGTTTTCAACGAATCTACACATTTCAAGCACGCTAGAACCCGAAAATCTATTTTTAGCGTGACGTCTGTGTGTCTGTATGTATGTGTGTCTGTGTGCGTATCTCTGCGAGTGTGAGTATCTGTGTGTATCTACCTCTGTATGGGCAATATATGTATCCACTCCAACTCAAACACTAATTGACTAAATTTCATAAAATTTTGTAGGTAAGTCACGTGTGGATGACCCTGGTGCTGATCAGATTTTAGTACGATTCGGGATAAATAAACCTGCGTTTTTTGGCGAAATATCCCACAAAAATTTCCGCTATCAACTCTAACTGAAAAACTGATTAACTAAAGGTCACAAACTTTGGTGGATAAGTCACTTTTAGGTTACCCTGGTGATGGATAGATTTCGGTATGATTCGAAAAATAAGAACCTGCTTTTTCTTGCGAAACGGCCTGCAAACATTTTCAAAATCTAAAATAAAGGACTAAGCATGCTCAAGTACGTATCTCTGTCTATGAAATATATGTGTCTACTTTAAAAAACCAATGAATCACATTTCATAAAATTTAGTAGGTAAGTCAATTTTGGGTGTTCTTTGTGCTGATTAGACTATGGTACGATTCGGAAAAAAAATCTGCTTTTTCCTACGAAATGTGTCATGAAAATTGTATGTTTCTACTCTAGCCGAAAAACTAATTGGCCTATTTTTACAATATTTAGTAATTCATATATGGGTTACCCTAGTACTGATTGGATTTTGGTATGACTCAGAAAAAAAATAACCTACCTTTTTGGGGGAATGACCAGCAAAATTGCCAAGATCTAAAAGTTAAAAACTACGTATGCTCAAGCGTGTTAATTAAATGCCTGTATTATACGTTATTTTGGATAATAAAAAAGAACAAGACCAACCCCATAACTGTAAGGCTCACCCTTCTCGAAATATATATATATATATATATATATATATATATATATATACGAATTCTGAACAAATCACCTTTCACAATGCTTCCAGTCGATGAGTGAAAACGTAAATTGATTTAAAACTGCCAATTCAGTGCAATTTAAATTAATTATCCAAATTATTCAGTGCGTTTGAATTCAATTTAAAAAATTGTGAAAGTAAAAGAGGGAAAAGCGAATTTGGATCTGTAGGGAAAGTCATGCTCAGCCCACATCAGATGGTGTTTTCACCGAAACGATAAGTTGGATGAATGTTTAAAAAAATATATTTAATATTGTTTGCATTCTTATGCACTAAATTTATTGATATTAAAATTAAAACACCGTTTGTTGATAGTATTATTTGCTTATATTAATTTTCTACTGAGAAACAACCGCACATCAAAGGAAACATTTATATCAATGCAATATATTTGAATAAAAATTTTGAGGAAAACTTGCCAGGACTTAAACCATTTACAGAGTAAAATAAAATGACAGTTCATCTGGGAATTATGAACCTTACAAAACGTCCAGACAAATATCATAATGACTTAAAAAAATTAAAGTTCAAAAATTGTTTAAATAGACCTTGACAATTTGAAAACATGGGAAATAAATTACGTACTTTTTAGATACGCAATAAAAGTAAAAATAATTATAAGAACGTTGGTTGCAATATACTTACAATAAGGGAACAATCAGAACGTTTTATTCTTCAGAACTGCTTGAAAGAATAATTCTGTATAACGCAGACAAGGATTATTATACTTATTTTAAGGACTTAAATAAAATATTTTAATAGAATGTTTGAATGTTTTGAAGAAAAATGTCATTTAG
The DNA here is from genome assembly GCA_951213105.1 of Amaurobius ferox. Lineage (NCBI taxonomy): Eukaryota > Metazoa > Arthropoda > Arachnida > Araneae > Amaurobiidae > Amaurobius > Amaurobius ferox. The sequence goes on along the minus strand of OX578149.1, from coordinate 75,971,906 downwards.
AATACTACAGGAATTTGCATGTAGTTCAAATCACAAGCAGCGTCAAATATATCTGCAATACACACACACACACACACACATATATATATATATATATATATATATATATATACGAGTACATATATATATATATATATTACACCATGTATGTTTATGCAGGGAACAAGGGGATTAGTATCTTAAGTACCTGTATTACATATATGATTTACAACACAAATAAAAAAATTAATCTAAGGGTGTAGTTAAGGGATTATATTAACCAATCTTTACCACATGTCATTCTTTTTCAATTCCTTAACTTATATATAGATCAAGGAAAAAGGGTATTTTATACCAATTTACTTGTTTCATTTATAATGTGTTATTTATAATGTTTTATTTATAATGTTCTTTTTATCATCTTCACAAGCTTGTCGTATAGTCACTATTGATATCAAATAATCACTTCAGATCATCTTATTTTCATTTTTGCTATACAGAATATTTCAATAAATGATATATATATATATATATGTGTGTGTGTGTGTGTGTGTGTGTGTGTGTGTGTTTGTGTATATATAATTGAAAATCCGCCTATTTATGTGTTTATGTATGTTTGTGTTTATGTGTGCCTTTGTCTCTTTGTCTCATCATCATGGAAGAACGGCTACACTGAATTTCATGAAATTTTGTGGGTAGCTGTGAAATAACCCCACTTCACATTTAGTTCATGTTTCGAATTTTTACAATAGAATCAGGAGTTGTCGAGATATTAATGAAAACCGATAAAAACGAACATTCTATAGGAGTTCTCTTCAACCCCATGGTTCCTGCAAACAAAATCGGTTGGAAATAGCTTGTTTGAAGCAAGAAAATAAATTAAAACTCTATCTCCAAGTTTGGCGGGAGCTTATTGCGCTTACCAGTCTTGTAAGTCGCCGGTTTAAAACATGGCAAATGTAAACTCTAGCGTCATAGTTTATTTTGCACTTACTCAACAATGAAAAATATCACGAAATCAAAATAGTTACTTAATTATGAACATTTTATGAGGGATATTATTTTTTATATCGTGTTACTCAGCAACATAATTAAATCAAATGCGTTCATACGCCGGATGATTTTTATTAAGTAATACAGAAATTAATATAAAAATATATCTTTTAAATGAACGGTATTGTATTTTTTTTAATTATATTAATTACGAACTTCGTGTTAATAATTACGGGAATTGTTGATATTTTCAATTTCTTACACCATCTGTCTTATTTTGGTAAAGAGATTTCAAACTCATATATTGTGTTTAACCAATTAATTTATATATTGCGTATAGCCAATAATCTCATATATTGTGTTTAGCCAAATGTTGTAACAGAATACGAATAATACAGGTGTATCTTTTAATACCCTTTTAGAGTTTTCATTTTGGCATATACAAATGGGATCAGGATGGTTTATTCTTCAGACCTGCAAATACAGATCTACATCTTTGAGATATCACCAACTTCGTGACTTTTCTTAAATTTTGCCAAATTAACGAAAATATCGCCAAATCAAGTGTCATAAAATTGATAAAACGAAACTAAATATATAAAATTAATTGTGTTTTATTAGGAGAGAGTGCTACAATAATATTTCGCTATCATTTGTCTGTCAGTCCAACCGTCCGACCTAAATTGGGTGGCACTTCCCGCCAGTCGAAACAGATACCTTATACCTTTGGGTAGGACTGGTGGTCTGGGTTAAAGAAGAAGGACCTAACGGAGTGTGGGACTTTCGATTTAGGCGCAGGGGGCGGACAAAACGGAAGGGGGTTGTTGTTGTTGTTAAGACCCACACTGTCCGACCTACCAGAAAGGTGTAAGGTAACTGTTTGGACGGCCGGGAAGTGCCACCCAATTTAGACCGGAACCCAGTGGGGGAGGCATCCACAGGGACCGTGCCCTCCTTCCCCTACCACCAACCTCTCGGAAGGACTTACGGACCCACATGTTTAACGTGATCGTACTCTACATGAACACGGCGGCAGTTGTGGCAGCTTGCAAATCCAGCGCGCAAACCACCGGGCTACCGCGCCCGAAATGTGCCAACAGGTGGTCAACAGGTGTTCCAAGGTGGTCATCCACCCAAGTACTAACCTCGCCCGATGCTGCTTGACTTCGGTGATCTAACGAGAACCGGTGTTTTCACACGGTAGGGCCGTTGGCCTAAACGGAAGGGGGTAGAAAAGTCTTTCCAGACCACTCGGCAACCCCTCCGTAAAAATCTAGAATACTGACACTTTGTACACTTATTGTATTGACTTCGGGGCAGAACCAAACACACACTAATAGGACGCATTCACATTCTAATAGGACGATTATTTTCCACAGAAAGCGACATACATCGTAGAAAAAACAAACATTTAAAAAAGTTGCTACTTTATTTTATAGGAGTCTTTGTTTCCCCGCCTTTTACAGACTTAAATAATAATTTCCAATAAAACATATGAGGGATTTTTCACTTTTTTATACGTCTGTCTAATGTCTTTACAATATTTTCAGATATTTTAAGTGTTATGCAACTTATGAACACTGTGAATACAGTGTTAAATGAATACTGTAAGTGAATAAATACGTCCTAAGTTGGAATTAAAAATAAGACAGTTCATAGCAACCATCTCAAAATATTTCTTTCATACCGTATTTAATATACTTTCCACGTTTCTAGCTCTATTTTTATTGTAAGTATTCTGTTGCAGCATCAATCATTGTATTCTTCACGTTCTACATAGCAAGATGGCATTAATACCATTAGGACTATGTTCAATTTATCGTTATTATTGACAGAAAAATCCATTTTTCCTTTTCCCGCCTTTTGTCAGTAAGTTCTACGTTGCGTTCGAATATTTAATGTTCTGCATCCCGGATGGAAGGTGTGGATAAAAGTTTTGAAGATAGTCCATTGTTTAATAATATGCTGACTGTGTTAATCTATTAAAAGAAGATACCCATATCTTTTCGTATGTAAAATAATCTGATGTGGGCAGTACATGACTTTCCTTATATAATGCAATGAATTTACAACTTTTCAAGTAAAAAAAATAGATTAATTTTATAGTAGTTATTTATATTCTTTCCAAGATATTGAATTTTCGTCAATGAGTCGTCATTTTCCATGTCGTCAACATCAATGAGTCGTCATTGATTTAGCGTCATTTTTATCCATTTGGCGAGCTTTTCGTTAATTTAGGAGCATTTAAAAAATTCGGCAAGTTGGCGACATCCCACCAAATTTGTCGCCAAAATCTCACCAAGCGTTATGGACAAAGAAATAAGTTATTCTTACAGCAGATAAATGACTATTGGCGTTCAAATAAAAAAGTATTTCTCAAAGTTTCTTTTTTCATGAATGGAACTAGCTAGATCCACGAGAATGATGTCACCCAATTTATCGCATGGTATTACATATGAAAAGTGAACATGTTTCTCAATAGGAAATATTTTTTTTTTATTTTATATGACTTTTTGATAATTTTTTTTTAAAAATGGGCAATATCTCAAGAACGGTTCATGTTAGCGTTCTAAAATTTATGTCAATCGTTTTCTAATGAAAAATTACATACGAAATGTCTATTTGTGTAACTTTATTAGCGGTTTTTTTTTTTTTTGTCGATTTTCTCAAAATTTCACTCGAAAATTTAGGAGGGTTCTGAACATTCGATTACGTATAAAAACAATAGGCTTCCAGTGTTTACGGATTGTGATTTTTGTACCAAACTTTGATCGAATCGGTCCATTCGTTCACTAGTTATCGTCTCCACAGGCTCACTGACACATACACACACACACATACTTTCACACACATACATATACTTTCACACACACACACACACACACACACAGACATCACTTCAAAAATGTTTGATTCGTGATCAGAAATGCTTGAAACGTGCTCTGCCGTGGAAAACCCGAAATCGAATTTTCGACCCCGTCACAATACATACTTTCCTTATACATTACGCATATAAGGAAAGTAATAATCTTACGATATGTTAACACTTAATTATACAAATAGATGGCAAAATGCACAGCTCTGAAATTTTACGTATATACTAATATGAATACGTAGATATATTAGAGTGGCTTAGAATTTTGATTCAGATTATAGTTATCAATATATTAATTAGCAAAATTGCCAATATGCTCAAAGATTGAATGCACCGATATGATTCCTAATCACAAAGATGGACGAAAATTGAATTATTGAACTATTAAAGACAAATAAACTATAAATATTTATTTCTAGATTAGACTACAACTTTAGTTAGTACATCTGAGCTTGAAATTAGTTGGCGGGAACGAATGAAGCCCCAATGAAACCGTATATATTTAATTCAACATTGAATACAATAAAACTTGAAGGCAATAAAATTGAAAACAATAAAACTGAAAAAAATAAAACTTGGCAATAACATTGAAGACAACAAAACTTGAAGACAATAACATTGAAGACAATGAAACTATAAATATTTAATTCTAGATTACACTACAACGTTAGTTAGTACACTTGAACTTGAAATTAACTGCCCCGAAAGGATGAAGGCAATAAAACTATAGATATTTAATTTAACATTGAAGACAATAAAACTCAAAGACAATAACATTGAAGACAATGGAACTTGAAGACAACAACATTGAAGACAATAACATCGAATACAATAATATTGAAGACAATAAAACTTGAAGACAATAAAACTATAGATATTTAATTCTAGATTAAATTACAACGTTAGTCAGTACACTTGCTTTTGAACTTTTTTGCCGCGAAAGAGTGGGTAGAATTTAAAACAGGGTTAGAATAACGGTTTTTTGTTCTTAATTTCCCAACAAACAGATCACCAAGAAAATATCATTCATTTTCAAATGGAAGCAAACTTCGTGGTTGTCAGGTTTTCATACAGTAACGATGCCAAAATAATTATATATACTAGTGTGGTATATGTAGGCATTCTGCTTGTAAATAATAAACAAGAAAGATCAATCATGCATAAAGCATTGATTATGAAATGCTTTCCAGCTGCAATGTAATTTTATTTAAACATCTCTAAAATGCGATACATTCAGCGGTAATATTTTTAAAATTATCACAATACTGCAATAATTTGTTATATTCGAAAACTTAAAACTTCATCGAAAAAATGAACTTTATTCAAATGACGTCATTGCAATATAAATTGCCTGGCACTCTATGAAAACAGTAAATATTTTATTCATACACTTTTTTCCATTCCTTTCATTCATCATGATAGTACACTAATTTATTTTACTTAAAAACTTAAAACCATGGAGGTAAAAGTAATCTAACTCTATCCTTAAAACTTCATCGAAAAAATCTGCTATAATCGTCGCAAAACCACGGCCATAATGCCAATAAACACACACACACACACACACACACACACACACACACACACACACACACACACATATATATATATATATATATATATATATATTTCTTCCTTGGTTATAACAATCATATCAATGGTTATTCGTATATGTTAACATTATATTTTTAATAAGTATTATCTGTTATGAAATATGTCCACTTTTCATGTGTAATATCATGCGATAAATTTGTTAACTTTCGTGAATCCAGTTCATTCCATTCACGAGAAAATATACTTTATGTAATGGTTTTGTATGTCTACATCTAACAATTCGCCAACAACCATTCATATATGAAGAATGCTCTTCTCTTGGTCTGTCTGTAATGCTTGGTGATAAATTTGGCAAACTTGGTGACTCATTTAGCGAAATATTGCCAACATGGCGATACTTCGATCCACATTATCGTGAAAATTGTAAAGTTAACAAAACTGACATCAAATTGATTAATTATTTATTATTAAAATATATATGGGCTATATCCATAATTGTCATTGTAGATTTGAGCGAAATATAAGTTAATTGGCACTTCGAAATAGTTTTACATATTGTCACCCGGAAAAGCCGCAAATGTACAATTTATCTAACGTTAAATACATTGTACCGTAGACCTTAAACATCATTTTTTTAACCAGCATTTGAAACTCTTTCCCGCCAGTACTGTTAGGGGTATTCAAAGCTTTTTGAGTATTTTTCAGAAACGTTTTGGTTTTCAGATCTTTTTAGGTTTTAGAATTTTAAATAATTGATATTCAATCTATACATTGTTAATTACAGGACGCTGGTGTGAATAAAATAGACTAAAATCATAAAATTTGTCCACAAACTGGCTGATGATATCAATATTGGTAAAGCATCCAATCTGTTCTATCAAAATGAAATAAAGAATTTAGAATATAGAGTAAAGTATATGGAATAAAGAATACATAATTTAAAATATAGAATAAAGAAATACATTCTGCACGGAATTTTATCATTAAATATTCAGTCTTTTATCACGTTTTGTCTAACAAGAAAATCCATGCATTCTCCCCACTTCTCACCAGGGGGCCGTACCATCGGACAATGGACAGCAGCAGCATTTCAGAGCGGGTCACACAGAAATTCAAATACGAATTTTTCACGCCCTCTTGCTTATTTCTAAACCTTTTTCTTTTTGTAATTTTTTTACATCCTTTGTTGTGCGAAAAACTGTTTATTTCGATTCCAGAAAACGTCATGATGTGCCTCACTTATTCGTTCGTTCATTTATTTCGCGCCAAAACGTGACGATGTTTTGCTAAGGAAATTGATGATCGATCATACCATTTTTGGGAGAGGGAAAAAAATTGCCACTTTTTTGCGTGCGTTTTGTATAAAGGAGGGACTTTTCGACGGTTATTCTCTACTATTATAGAAAATTGGAAGGGTTGAGTTGAGATGTCTTTCTACAGCTTTGCAGCTAAACAAATTTTGATATGAAAATGAATATTTTTAAGAATTGCGCCTCAGACGTCAATAGAAATGTCCTTTTAGTAATGATAGGTATCACGGATTTTTCAAAAATGATTCAAAGAAAATCCAATTTGAAATATTAATATATTTTTCACTATTGATATTTCGTATATATAAACCCATTTTAACATATAAAATCGTATTTAAGAGCCTTCGATAAAAGTCCATTATAAATTCAATGCCATGAAAAATATGTTTCCAAGAAACACTGTTTTCTACATTCACTGTCAATCTCAATATGCTGTTAGATTTGGCACATCATTCATCGGCAGATTTTTATGTCAACGAAAATGTAAATTAATTCTCCAAATTTACATTGCTGGAGCGGTTTATTTGGTCGTATGATTTGGCACAATCTAGTACGTCCAGGTTCAATCATCGGTTGTTCCTGAATGTTGCTGTGAATGTTGCTTTGAATGTTGCTTTGAACGTTGCTTTGAATGTTGTTTGAACGTTGCTATGAATGTTGCTTTGAATGTTGCTTTGAACGTTGCTTTGAATGTTGTTTGAACGTTGCTATGAATGTTGCTTTGAACGGTGCTTTGAATTTGCTTTGAACATTGCTTTGAACATTGCTTTGAACGTTGCTTTGAATGTTGCTTTGGACGTTGCTTTGAACGTTGATTTGGATATTGCTTTGAACGTTGCTTTAAATGTTGCTTTGAATGTTGCTTTGAACATTGCTTTGAATAATGCTTTTAACGTTGGTTTGAATGTTGCTTTGAAAGTTGCTTTGAATGTTGCTTTGAACGTTGATTTGAATATTGCTGTGAACGTTGCTTTGAACGTTGCTTTGAATGTTGTTTTGAACGTTGTTTTGAATGATGCTTTGAATGTTTCTTTGAACGTTGCTTTGAATGTTGCTTTAAATATTGCTTTGAACGTTGCTTTGAATGTTGCTTTAAATGTTGCTTTGAACGTTGCTTTGAATGTTGCTTTGAACATTGCTTTGAATAATGCTTTTAACGTTGGTTTGAATGTTGCTTTGAACGTTGCTTTGGATGTTGCTTTGAATGCCTTCGCGACCACTGGGCTGTCGCTTCCTGAACGTTGATTTGAACATTGCTTTAAACGTTGCTTTGAATGTGTCTCGAAATTAAGTCTAATACTTTAAAATGAACACCCCCATCTAAAGTATAGTGTGGTAGTATTTGAGACGGTCACCCATATTATTTCGACGGGAAGGGCAATTTGGGTAATTCCCAGAGTGTAAAGTGATTCGAGTAATCAATAAGTAGAAAAACACTTTCTGCAAAGAATAAATAAAATTTGAGCAATGTGTTTAAGCACAAATTTGATAATAATGCAGCTTGAAGATAATCTATATACCTTACTCAGTGCTAGAGAACAAACAAACCCGAGGTCAAACGAACGAAATGGAAGTAAAAAGAAGAAACATAAGGATTTATACTCCTTAGACCTGCCGATGCGGTGGTCGAGCGGTCGGGGGGGGGGGGGGGGCATGCGTTTCCTTTCGATCGCTCGATTGCCGGGTTGTAGGTTCGAATCCTGTCAGCGGGCATGGATGTTGTGTAGTCGAGGCAAAGTCAGACTTCTGTCCTTGGGGAGCCTCAATAAAAGTGAAGCTGCATATTCTCCCCTTCGCCATGGGACCAGGAATCTAGTGGACGTGGTGCAAGGCGCTCCTTCACCTCGGGGGATAAGTAACAACAACAACAACACTTCTAAGACCTGGATTAAGGTTCACCTAAGGGAGCCAATCAGAAAGCATAATGAAGAATAGTCCAGCCAATCCGAAACGAGAAGTAACACACAAGAATGGCGTGCGCAAAAATATAACAGGGATATTCCAAGAAAATGAGTCTTTTGTTTGGATTTGACTAGCCTTATCGGGAAACTCGTGTTGTGATTGGTTGAACTGTTCCTAATTTTGCTTTCTGATTGACTCTCTCAGGAGAACTATTGAATTAGGTCTTAGGTATATAAACCCCTCTGTTTCTTTTATTTGCTTCCATTTCGTCCTTCTGACTTTAGGTTTGTTGATTCTAATTCGAGTTTTCGTCGATAACGCACGCTTCAAATATCCATGAACATGAATAAAACGCTTATGAGGTGATGTCTATGTATGTCAATATGTGTATGTATGTTAGTATGTATGTTAGCATGTATGTTATGGATATCCGTGAGTCTGTGTCCCTAATATCTCACGAATGAGTGAAGCGTTTCAGAAATAATTTGGTAGAGTATTTACGATTTAATATAGTGTATACTGAAACTCTATTGATTTTAAGCGCAATTGAATGTTCAGAAAATCTTCGAATTTACGAATGAATGTTTAAAAATATCACGCCCGTAAAGAAGGGAAAAATTCACTTCACAATGCATAAAAATTAAATAACTCATTAAGTGAATCGAAATTTTAAAAAAGGGCTTCGTCCTGCAAATTTCAACTATGTAGATGCATGCCAACAAATGTTGGAGGTCTTGCTATCGTTAGTCTTTCCAGGACGCGAACTCGCAGCTCAAATACTCTTCCTTTGACTTTGACATTAAATATTTCCTAAACTAAATTTTAAATCGAAAGACGGTTTATATCAGTGTGTTTGCCCAATATTTCTCTACAAATGCACCAAATTTCATAATTTTGTATGCTATAGATTCTGTGGTATGTGACAGAGAAATTTAAGGTAAGCGAGATTTGTCAAACAGCGGCAGCTACATTTTTAACACTTTACAACATAGTTGAAAAGTGTTTATGACTTTGTTCATTCATTCTGTCTGTCTGTCCGTCCGTTAGCACGATAATTGCCGTAAAAATGACTTTATCAAAATATATTTTTCAGACGTAGTAGTATATTTTTCAGACGTTATAGTATATTTTTCAGACGGTCTGTAGGACCTATGGGAATGTAAATGAATAATATCACCCAATTAGTTTTGGAATGAACCCGGGTTGAAAAAATGAAATACATTGAACCCTATGGGACCTACTTTTTCAAACAGTCAAACAGTTAAGAACAGTTCAACAGTTAAGAACATTTCTTAAGCGAATTCAAAACTCATGAATTGCTTCGAAAGTTTTAGGAAATATTCAAATTAACCCATAAAATATGAAAATAAATTCAGCAAAATGTATTCGGTAGTTTCTGAAATAAAAATTAAAGTAATAATTACACCCGTATTATATGAAGAGATCAGGTCACCCACTTCAAAATCAAATATGGCATCCATTTTGTGTCGAAATCGTGATTTTTAAAGTTCTTTGTAATTTATATTTAGTCTTGTATCCGTCTTATAACCACTCTATTTTTACTTAATTTCTGTGCATCTATATTATGAAACAACGTAATTACAATATATTTGAGTTTAAATGATTATCAAACTTTGATTATTTCTACAACGAATCCTAATTTCCACTTATGGAGAATGTAAACAGATTAGGCTGTAAGATGAGTTGTATAAGAATTGCTTAATTTCCTTAACGTAAAATTATTTAGTTCTGGAGTCTGCAAAAAGCTGATATGAAGGAAACATTCATTGGTTTTACATAGAAAAGCAGACGATTATGAAGTTTTAAGCATAGAGTTAAATTACTTGCACCTTCATGGTTTTAAGTTTTTAAATAGAATAAATTATTGTAGTTTTGTGATGAATAAAAGGCATGGAATAAAAGTGCATGAATGAAATATTTACAGATTTTACATAGAGAGCCAGGCGATTTATATTTCAATGCCGTCATTTGAATAAAGTTCAGTATTTTCGACAAAGTTTTAAGTTTTCATATATAATAAATTATTGTAGTATTGTGATAATTTTAAAAATATTACCGTTGAATGCATCGCATTCAACGGTAAAATGCATCGCATTCAACTGAATGAATTTCAGTTGTTTTCGATGAAGTTTTCAAATATAATAAATTATCGTAGTATTATGATAATTTTAAAAATATTATCGAGGAATGTATCGCATTTTAGTGATGTTTATACTAGGAAAGTTATATTTCAATGACGTCATTTGAATAATGTTCATTTTCTTCGATGAAGTTTTAAGTTTTCAAATATAATCATTTAATGTAGCATTGTGATAATTTAAAAAATATTACTGCTAAATATATCGCATTTTAGAGATATTTAAATAAAATTGCATTGCAGTTGGAAAGTGTTTCATAATCAATGTCTTATGCATGACTGATTTTTTTTATTTTAATATAGATAAATTTCCGGTAGATAAAATTTCACTACTATTACACACGCGGCTTCGAAACTCTTTCAACTTGGAAGTATGATTATTAGAAGTACATGCATGAGTCCAATCACTGAAAAAGCAAACTTTGGATTCATTCTTTATGCACCGAAATACACTTCACATCCGGGACAATAATAAACCTGCAAAATTATATTAGTGAAATTTATATTTCATCACCAACACTAAGACACGAAACAGTTATTCATGCAGAAGAAGTATTTTTTTTCCCTTCAATGAAAACTTGGATCTCTTTAACGACGCTTGAAATATAGCCAGCACTGGACGGGGCTCAAAGATATTAAGCTTTTACAATGACAAAATTTTAAACTTTCCTATTTCCACAGATTTTTCTTTTCAATACTGGGGACATTTCAATTCTTCATATGCTACTTTTTCCCTCTTTTATTATTATTTTCACTTGTTCCAGTTGAAAACTGTCCCTTACTATAGCACCCTTTTTCCTCGCTGTTGCCATGGCTACCAATCCAAATCCCAAGTAATACACGAAGAAACGTCAAAGTTGTCAATAGCAACCGCACTTTTAATAACTAGGGATTTTCGCCTGGACTCCTCCGAAACTTCTTACCCCAAACCCACTTACCCCCACTCTACCCCGTTTTACCCCGCTCGTACTGAGAGTACTGGACGTGATTTTCAGTCAAGGTGTCCACCTGATCATAAAATTGATTAAATGACACATTGGCTTCTGTTTGAGGAATGCGGATTTTTCTGTGGAATTAAAATTAATATATTTTCCTTTGTAAGATACGAAATAAAGATAAAATGAAATACACTAATCTTAATCTCATAGTTTACAAAGGGATGTTGCAAAAATTATTTTAAATGAAGAATAATTTTGAATTCTGCTTGTAAAGATTTGCGTGGTTAACTTCAAATTTAGAAGTAAAAATGATCATCAGTAGCCCAATGTGCATAGCTTTATCTGGCTAGTTGATATCCCCCCTTTTTACAGTAGTGCCAAGCAATTTCACAGTGCAAGTTCTATACAGTGAATTGCTAAAGTTTGAATAATAAAATTGGAATATTATCAGAATGCAATAATTTATGGAAGCGACTTGCTTCAATACATGGGGAGTTAAGCCCGAAACATTTTTCCATTCATCAGAAAGTCGTATATACCAGCATTTAGCACTTTCAAAACCGAAAGAAAAGTAGGTAGGTTTCTCTTCAAATTTAAATGAACATATGTTAAAGTCAGTGGCTCATTGGATAGATTAAAGTCTGGCCAGCTGAGCTGAGGACTGGTGGTGTCAATTGAGACAAAAGTTCTTCACAGTCAAGGAAATGCCTAGAACTCACAATCTCTGAATCTATAGAATCAACATTCTATCAATTAATCCACGCTTTAGTTAACTCAGTTATAACTTTACTTCTCATAACCCAAATTTGATATCGAAACTGGTCACAATGATTTCACATTTTTGCATATCTTTATTAAATGTTGTTACTTATTTTTATCCACATAATCGTCTATCTTGTATATCAGAATCAAGTTCTCTTGGATATTAATATAATGTCGTAATCATGAATGGACTTGGATCCTTCAACCTCTTAATCCTGGCATACAAACACTGAATCTACTGAATTTCCTGTGTTTGGAAAAGAAAAAGTCCGCAGAAACGTCCCTGTCCCTTAATGGTGAAACCTGCGATTGCGAACATGACTGTGAGCTAATTGCATCCTTTGTGCAGTCTGAGCTAAAGTACCTTGAAGTTTGAGACCAACTGTAATTATGTTTATGACTGTTCTCGTCGACCACTGCTATTCCATGATATTCTAAGTAAGGTATTTCAAGCTAGTCCATGATATTCTAAGTAAGATATTACAAGCTATTCCATGATATTCTAAGTAAGATATTTCAAGCTATTCCATGATATTCTAAGTAAAATATTTCAAGCTATTCCATCATATTCTAAGTAAAAAATTTCAAGCTATTCCATGTTATTCTAAGTAAGATATTTCACGCTATTCCATGATATTCTAAGTAAGATATTTCAAGCTATTCCATGATATTCTAAGTAAAATATTTCAAGCTATTCCATGATATTCTAAGTAAGAAATTTCAAGCTATTCCATGATATTCTAAGTAAGATATTTCAAGCTATTCCATGATATTCTAAGTAAGATATTTCAAGCTATTCCATGATATTCTAAGTAAGATATTTCAGGCTATTCCATGATATTCTAAGTAAGATATTTCAAGCTATTCCATGATATTCTAAGTAAGATATTTCAAGCTATTCCATGATATTCTAAGTAAGATATTTCAAGCTATTCCATGATATTCTAAGTAAGATATTTCAAGCTATTCCATGATATTCTAAGTAAGATATTTCAAGCTATTCCATGATATTCTAAGTAAGATATTTCAAGCTATTCCATGATATTCTAAGTAAGATATTTCAAGCTATTCCATCAACTCCCATGCTATAGAGCGCTTAAAAATACAAAACGCATAAGATTAATACAGGAAGCGCAATTTCTAGTTTAGGGATGGTCAACTAAAGCATGATTGTGTAACTATGGAAGGATTACTATGGATTGTGTAACTATGGATTATGTAACTATGAAAGGACATTCTGCATTACATTCTTAAATTTATGTTGGCTATCTTTAAATTCAGAAAGGCAAATGCAATTTAATTTTAGAAAAAATATAATAACGTGGTTTTTGCCAAAAGTTAAGGCATTAGATTTTATATCAGCAATCAGATTTTGTTCATAAAAACAAAATCAGAATCTTTTATAAACATAATCTGAACAAAAAATTAAAACAAAATCTGTTGTAAACAAAATCTGAATTAGATTTTGTTTATATAAACAAATTCTGATGTGGGCAGCGCGTGACTTTTTCTACAGATGCATATTAATTTTATTTTTATTTCTTTCACAATTCATTAAATTGAGTTTAATGACACAAATTAGCATGAATAATTATTTGAAATTTCACTCAATGTACAGTTTTAATTCAATTTTCGTTTTCATTTGGAGACTGAAAACGAAAATTGAATTAAAATAATCCGTATTTTCAAAGTCGACATGGTCAAATTGTAAAATGACTAAAATATCTCTAGAATTAGTCCTAGAGTTAGGAGTTGGTCTTATTCTTTTCGACTCCAAAAATTATATATAAAATAAGTATTTAGTTGATACATTTGAGCATACGTAGTCTTTTATTCTAGACCACAGTATACCCGATCTTCGTACAGAATATAGAATATAAAAAAACTTAAAATTCATAATCATGTGCGAATTCTTATAATATTCTAAATGACATCATCATTCAGAGCATTCTATTAAAATATTTAAATTAATGTCCCTAAAAGAAAGTTTAAGAATCTCTGTTCTCGCTATTGATAAATTATCGTCACAGGCAAATTTTTTCCCATTTGTAAACATATTTACAAATAATATGAAATTGAATAAATATATATGCCAAAATGAAAGAGCTAAAATTGAAAGGTAAGATAAATATTATTCCTGAATATTTAAAGATATACCTTTGTATTAGTAGAAAATTGCCTGAACTACAGTAAATAAATTTCAAAAATATTTGTCAAAATAAAATAGATGACTTCATAAAGTGAAAATATCAATTATCCCCCCAATCTTTAAACTTGAGGACCGTAATTGATTCCAATATATGCCAAAATGAAAAGGCTAACATTGTATAGGAAGTTGTATAATCGTACGACTTACACACTATCAGATTAGACGATATATCCGTGTACTAATAGAAGATTACCCGTACTACATTATATGAGTTTTATCCGTTTTAGCCAAAATAAAACAGATAACGTAATAAATTGAAAATATAAATAATCCCACTAATCTATATAAATAAAATTGAAAATCTGTCTGTCTGTTTGTCTGTTTGTCTGTCTGTCTGTCTGTTTGTTCCATCATCACGGGAGAACGGCTGAACCGAATTTGATGAAATTTTGTGGGTAGCCTTGAAATAGCCCCACTTAAAATTTAGTCTATTTTTTGAGTTTCAACGAGCAGTGGTTCTCGAGATATTAGTAAAAAACGAAATTTTCGTTTGTCTCATCATCACGGGAAAACGGCTGAACCGAATTTAATGAAATTTTGTGGATAACCTTGAAATAGGCCTTCATAAATTTAGTCCAAGTTTCGAGTTCTTAAGACCAGGGGTTGTCGATATATTAATGAAAAACGGAACTTTTCCCTAAGAGTTCTACTCTCCAACTCCGTGGTTTATCCAGACGGAAAGGATGAAAATAGTTTGTTTAAAACGTCAAAATGAAATAAAACTTTATTTCCGAGTTTGATATAAGATTTTTGCATTAATTAGTCACTATCGGAATACATGAATTGTTTAAAACATGAATTTAAATGGAAAAATCTACCTCTATGGGTTATCTTTCACAAAATTTTACTCAACGATGAAAAGTATAAAGAAATCAAAAAGGCTATTTAATTTCGCATTTTATGAGGAAGATTCTATCTTATATCATGTTGCTCGGCAACAGAATGAAATTAAATGTGTTGTTAATATTTATTATTATTTTTTCTATTTGAATAATAAATAAATGGATGTAAAAATATATTTTATAAATGAACGGTTTGATTGTTCTTTTAATTATATAAATTACGGACTGCGTACATCACTTTCATTTATTTTAGCAAAGAGGTTTCAAGCTCATATATTGTGTTTAGGTAATAAACTCATATATATTGTGTTTACCCAATAAATTCATTTAGCCGATTGTTGAAACAGAAAAAGAGTAGAACGGGTGTATCTTATACAATTTTAGGGTTTTCATTTAGTATATACAAACGGGTTCAGGATATTTTATTCCTCAGATCTGCAAATTCAGAGCTACGAATTTGGCGGAATATCGTTAACTTGGTAACTTTTCTCAAACTTTACCAAATTAGCGGAAATGTCTCCAAATTGATAAAAATGACGCAAATCAATGAAATTAAATTTGTTTTTTTAGAATAGAGTACGGAAATGATGTTTCGGTATCATTTGTCGGTCAGTCCTTCCATCCTACTTAGTGTAACACATTTAACGATTTTTTTTAATATCACCAAATTGATAAAAAATTTGTAAATCCATAAAAATATCATGGAATTGATAAAATTGCGGTTAATAAATGAAATTAATTGTGTTTTGTTAGGGGATAGTATTGTGCTGATCTTTCGTCAATTTGTCGCATAATGCGACTATCAGTTCTACAGTCCCATTTGGCGATAAATTTGGCGATTTTTAAGTTATCGCTAAATTGACGAAAATGTCGCCAAACCTTCCATGGATATAGCATTATTCAGACGATATGATTTCCATCAATTTATTTGAAGCAAATTATATCATGTCGCTTAGCAACGGATCCAATGTGTTATGTACCATACGATTTTTATTTAATTTTTTCCGATTTGAATAAGATATGTATATAAAATAAATTTCATTGATAATGTGTTATGCCGCATACGATTTTATATTAAATCTTTCCCGATTTGAATAATAAAGATATGTATATAAAATAAATTTCATTGGCATTGCATTTTTGACTGGATATTATCAATTACGGTCTTCAGGTTTAAACATTATTATCATTGATATTTTCGGGGACTGTTGATTCAGGGATTATTGATATTTTCAAGTTATTATGCCATTGTTTATTTATGACGAAAATTGTTGAAACTCATATATAGTACGTTGTACGAGTAATCTTCTACAAATGCACGGATATATTTTCTAATCTACGAGAATATAAGTAGTACAGGTATATTGGCATATATTTTGATATATATTGGCATATATTGGAATCAATTACGACCTCCTGGTATAAAGACTACGGGAATTATCGATATTTTCAATTTATTACGTCATCTCTTTCATTTTGGCAAATATTTTTGAGACTCATATTGTAAGACGGGTAATCTTCTACTAACACACTGGCACATTTTCCAATCTACGACAATATAAGTAGTACGGGGTTGCATATATTGATTCTATTCCTTTTTTTTTGTAAATTTGCTTCCAAAATGGGCCAGGATGTTTTATTCTTCAGATCTGCCCGTGAAGATAATTTTGCATAGTGAGTACAGATATTCTTAAACTTCTCTTTAGAAGCAATAAATTTAATACTTTAACAGAATTTGAACATGACTGCAATTATAAGTTTCTTTATATTATATATTCAGTACGAAGAACGGGTATGCTGCTAGTCTATATATATAAAATTGAAAATCTGTCTGTTTGTCCCGTCATCACGGGAGAACGGCTGAACCGAATTTGATGAAATTTAGTGGGTAGCCTGGAAATAGTACCACTCAAAATTTAGTCTGTGTTTAGAGTTTCTATGATCAGTGGTTCTCGAGATATTAATTAAAAAAAAAAAATTCGTTTGTCTCATCATCACGGGAGAACGGCTGAACCTAATTTGATGAAATTTTGTGGATAGTCTTGAATTAGCTCCCCATAAATTTAGCCCAAGTTTTGAGTATGTAAGACCAAGGGTTGTCGAGATATTAATGAAAATCGAAACTTTTTCCTAGGAGTTCTACTCTCTCACTCCGTGGTTTATCCAAACGAAAAGCTTGAAAATCGTTTCAAAGTGAATTAAAATTTAATCTCTGAGTTTGATGGGAGATTTTTTGCTCTAATTAGTCACTTTCTAAGACCATGAATTGTTTGAAACATGATTTAAATGGGAAATCTATCTCCATGGTTTATTTTAAACAAGCTTTTACTGAACAATGAAAAGTATAAAGAAATCAAAATGGTTATTTAATTTCGCAGTTTATGAGGAAGATTCTATCTTATATCATGTTACTCAGAAACGTAATTAAATTAAATCTGTCTGTTAATTTTAATAATTATTTTTTCGATTTGAATAATAAATAAATGGATATAAAAATATATTTTAGAAAAGAACGATTTGATTTTTCTTATAGCATTTTTGACTGGATAATATCAATTATGATCTTCAGGTTTAAACATTATTATTATTGATATTTTCGGGGATTATTGATTCAGAGATTATTGATATTTTCAAGTTATTGTGTAATTGTTTTATTATGACAAAAATTGTTTAAACTCATATATTGTACGTTGTACGAGTAATCTTCTAGAAATACACGGGTATAACTTTTAATCTACGAGAATATAAGTAGTACAGGTATATTGGCATATGTTTTGATATGAATTGGCATATATTGGAATCAATTACGACCTTCTGGTATAAAGAGTACGGGGATTATTGATATTTTAAATTTATTACATCATCTCTTTTATTTTGGCAAATATGTTTGAGACTTATATTGCACCTGTAATACAGGTAATTTTCTACTAACACACTGGCATATTTTCTAATCTGCGACAATATAAGTAGTACGGGGTTGCATATTTTGATTTAATTCTTTTTTTTTTTTTTTTTGTAAATTTGCTTCCAAAAGGGGCCAGGGTGTTTTTTTCTTCAGATCTGCCCCTGAAGATAATATTGCATAGTGATAACATATATTCTTAAACTTCTCTTTAGGAGCAATAAATTTAACATTTTAACAGAATTTGCACATGATTGCGAATTATAAGTTTCTTTATATTATATACTCCGTACGAAGAACGGGTATGCTGCTAGTCGATATAATATATCTGGAAGATTGATATCTGGAAGATCGATATAATTGATATAATCCAGTCAAAAATGCAATTTCGATAAGATTTATTTTATATACATGTCTTTATTATTTAAACTGGAAAAGATTTAATAAAAATCGTCGACCGCATAAACACATTGGATTTAAAACCTTTGCTAAGCCACATGATACCATTTCCTTCAAATAAATTTACGAGAAAAATATCGTCTGTATAATGCTATGTCTATGGAAGGTTTAACTGTCAATTTTTAATTAATTTCTGGACAATCCCTGGTCCTAGAAACTCGAAACATATGCTACATTTTAAGTGGGACTATTTTAAGACTACCTACAAAATGTCATGAAATTCGGTTCCCCGTGATGATGAGACAAACATACAGACAGACATATTTTCAATTTCATTTATATAGATTTTGACGATTTTTGCAAAAAAAGAAGTATATTTTATCCCGAATCATACCAAAATTTAATAAGTATAAGGTCTCTCACAGATGACTTATCAACAAAATTTTATGAAATTTAGTAGATTAGTTTTACAGCAAGAGTGGATACATACGATTTTTGCGGGTAATTTCGCCAAAAAGTGTAGGTTCTTTATATCCGAATCTTACAAAAATCGAATTAGCAACAGGGTAATCCACAAGTTACTTATTTACCAACTTTTGCGAAATTTGGTGAATGAGTCTTTCATCTAAAATAGGTACATACATTGCATATACATATATCTACACAGAGACACAGACAGACAACCAGACACACACACACATACACATACATAAACACACTCACAGACTCACGTTAAAAAAATTTTGGGGGGTTCTAGAATGCTCGAAACGTGTAGATCCGTCGAAAACCTGAAATTCCGATATTCAACACCATTCCAATACTTTCCATATACGTTATTATGTATTGTAGAGAAAGTAACAATAATATAGGGGCCGTGGTAAACCTGTAGTTAAGGTAGGAAGGTCGTACGCGGTAGTTTCGAATTGGATCCTCAACGCCTCCAAAAGCTGCTTTCATGTTTACGCGGAGTATGGCCATGATAAATATGTATGTCCGAAAGTCCATATGAGATGTGTTGGGTCAAGGGAAGGATGGTACGATCCTTGCAGTTTAAATTGGATAACACTCTCCCTGCCGTTTAAATAGATACTTTACACCTTCGAGTAGGCGGGGCGGTCCAGACATACAACAGACAGAAACAGTGTAATATGCAAATTCGAGATCAAGGGAACTGTACAAAGTACAATACGTCCCATAAAATACTAACATTTTTGTAGAATTTTAATTTAATTTACTGCATTAAACCAATAACTGTACCCCGTAAGAACGACTAAAATATTTCTTGAAAATTTATAAAACTTGTTATTTTCATATATCCCATCTCTGCACTAAAAAGGCAAAAACTTCTAGTCAAAAACTACAAACGAAATAAAATATGGACACCTTAAGCATCATTTGAAAAGAAAAAAAAAAAATTCTTTCTGTCGATTTCTACTGACCAGGCTACTTGGATTCCCTTGGCGCTGGGGCCAGCTCTCATTTGAAAAAAAGACCTCCTTTCTTGTTTATTTTGTCTCGCTCTACCGATAGGAAAAGTCCTTTAAAATGCAAAAGAAGAGAAAGAAAAATTTAGACTGGAGTTGCTTTGACTGAGGGTATCTCGTTAGGCAGTGTGCTTTGGGACATGGCGGCCTCTGCAGCCATTAGTGGGTTGTAAGTATTTTCTGAAAGTCTATTTTGTTCGTCTCAACTCACCAAAGAAAACTTCTCTTCCTATTCATTTTATCCATCCGTCGCAGCTTCTTTTCTTCCATTTTCCGTTTCAAAGTTTTGGGAGTTACGGAAGCGATAGGGATCAAGGATTTGACCTTAAAGTAAAATGAATAAATACTTAGGAACGGGATTTTTATAAGTAAAATGAATAGATGATTAGGAACGGTATTTTAAAAGTAAAATGAATAATTAATTAAGAATGAAATTTTTAAAGTAAAATGAATAAATAATTAGGAACGGAATTTTTGAAGTAAAATGAATAAATTATTAGGAACGGAATTTTAAAAGTAAAATGAATGAATAATTAGGAACGGAATTTTAAAAGTAAAATGAATAAATAATTAGGAACGGAATTTTTGAAGTAAAATGAATAAATAATTAGGAACCGGAATTTTGAAGTAAAGTGAATTAGTAATTAGGAACGGAATTTTAAAAGTAAAATTAATAAATAATTAGGAACGGAATTTTGGGGGAAGGAATATAAGGAATTTTGGAACATATTCAGTGTTCTTAGTAATGTCACTTCAATAATTTTGCAAAGGTCCACGACTGTATACGCTAGCTGTGTCTATAGAAAAGCGACCATGCCCGATTGAATAAAGGGGATTACAGTGCCCCTTGCGGAAAATTAAAAATATTATGATACCAAACTGAGCAACAAAGCAGCGAAATAGACAAAAAAGGAAATTGCAAAATTGAAGAGCAATATTCATTCAGTCAATACTAAACTGCTACCCAAACCATTTATTCTATGGTTACTGGCTAATGTCTGTCCTATTCAGGAATGTTGAAATAAAAAAATCAGATGTGGGCGGTGTATGACTCTCCCTACAAACTCAAATTCATTTTCTTTTTATTTCTTCTACAATTATTTTATTTCTTCTTACAAAACAACCCGGATAAATATTTGAAATTACTATAAATTTGCAGTTTTAATTCATGTTACATTTTCATTTGGAGACTAGACGTATTTTGAAATGCGGCGTAACAAAAATGAAAAAGCAAATATCTCGAGAACGGCTGGTCCTACAGTAATGGGGTTGATCTTATTCTTTTTCTCGACAAAAATTATGTATTGAACATCGTTTGATTAATGCATTTGAGAATACGGTATTTTTTATTTAAGATTTTGACAATTTTTGCGGGTCAGTTAGCAAAAACAGCAGGTTGATTTTATTACGAGGGTAACCTACTAGGGTAACCTACAAGTGACTTGTCTACCAAGTATTGTGAAATTTGGTAAATTATTATTTAAGTTAAAGTGAATACATAAGATTTTTGCGGACCATTTCGTGAAAAAAAAATAGGCTAGCATTTTTTTCCGAATCGTACCAAAATCTAATCAGCACTAGAGTAACCTACAAGTGACTTACCTGCCAAATTTTTCTGTATGAGTGAATACATACTTTGCGCGCGCGCGCACGCACACACACACACACACACACAAATCACTCTAAAAATAGTTCTTTCGGGTTTAAGAGTGCTCAAAACGTGTAGATCCATCGAAAACTGAACTTCTGATTTTTGACAAGATTACAATACATTTCCATGGAGATAAAAGTAAGAAGTTAAAACTTCATATTAAGAAAACGTTAATATCGTTTGAGACAATAATTCAGGTGGCGCTGGGATAAGATAAGTAGTACTGCATTATATGCATTTCCATGGCGAAAGGCCTAAAATATTTATCTAAACTGTCAATTTTGTAAAAATAAATTATTAGCGCAATGCACCGTAGAACTGAAATAATAAAGAATATTTCTACGTATTCAAAATTATTTTTACCTTTCAATTCTTCATATATTCTGCACTTTATCGTACAACTATAAAAAAAATACTGGTTAAATATACTCATGATAAGAGAACTATTACTTTAAAAATAATCAAAAATACATATACTAAATACTACGCCTCTCTATTGAGTTAACTAATAGTAGCAGCTACTTTACTAACACTAGTGACACCTAGATATAATTCTCAAAGCATTATGGCAATTTCAAGCATTTCATCCATAGGAGTTTTACCTCCTTCTTTCTAACTTCATGCTTTATGCATTGCCATGTATTGTAGGGAAAGTAACAAACAACAGATACATGCACAAGAATCTGATGTTACTGTTTAATATGCTCTTTATCAGCAGCAATGGATATTTTAATTCCAAGCTCCATCAAAATAAAAAATTTGATGGCAATAACATCTATGCTTGAGGTTTCTGCGGCGGAGGGTTAGAAATCGGAGCGTTAAGAAAAATGTAAACACTTTGGCAGATTACACCTCCGAACCTAATAAATAAAATTATAAATAATTTTTTATGTTTTGTTGGAAATAGGTGGCCACATTATGTAAAATAATTTCAATGTTTTAATATTTTGAATTTTTTTTAAAAAAAAGCTTCATGAAGTATCTGTGGGAGCGAGGTTTATTTTTATTGTTCTTATTTCCAATCGAAATAACTTCTAAACTTAAAAGATAGATATAAGCAGTAAGAGACAAAAATATGCATTAAGAAATTTAGTTTCTAAATCTATATGTTTAAAAAAAGTGCTCTTATAGTTTTCGAGAAATTGCCTTGTCAAGTTGAAGAAGATTGAAAAATTTTCGTTTTCCATGATTGTAATATGTCTCAAAAACTAAAGTGAACAAAGCTATGAACTATAAGCAAGAATTTGTATCTCTTTGAAAGCCTTATAAGTGTAAATAATTGAATTTTGGCGTTGCAGATCAGTGTGTTTACAAATTCTTTTGTGAAATATTGATGCACAAGTACGAGATATTTTGTTTCCTTATAAAAAAACTAGAAAGTTAAATGAACTTCGATTCTAAAGTTGTTTAATGATTGATGAGGTTTGAGCAGAATAGGTGGAAATATACGTAATCAAGTACGTATTCATATACCGCCAGGTAATTTTATAGATTAACTTGAATCTAAAATCTCGTCAGATATATTGCATAAGTTTATTTTATATACCGGCAAGTAAGTAAAATATTTGGATATTTTGAAGTGAAGCCTATGGTCGGTGTATCCATGTGAAACCGAGGCGAAAACAAGAAGTGTTAGCTTATTATAAACAGTTAGTAAGTAAGTTGTAGTGCTTTGAAAGCCTATAAACGATGCAAATGAGTCTTAAAAAACCGAATAAACTTGTTGAACTTCGAGTTTCATTTTACAAATCACGCGATCAACCAGAGTTGCGCCACAGGCGATTTTTATTAAATTTAATTAAATTTTTTACAATTAATCAAGTGCACCCTGTTGGAGCATTCCAAAATTTTTGGGAAAAGTTTCTAAATTTATATGTTCACTAGTATTTAAGTCTATAAAAAGGCAGCAAATTAAATCCAGTCAGAAGCATTTTCAAATGTGTCATTTTGCTTAACAGTTTATGGTGCTTAACGTTAAAAACAGTTGTCCCAATTGAAAATTGGTCTGGTGAGTTTTACACCGAGGTCTAGTTTCAGCCTTTTTTGACACCAGTGGGGGTTCTGAGAGGCTTAATCCACCCGCCCCACCTTATTTTGTTCACTCCGAAAAAAATCGGAAATCCGGCTCCGCTACTGTGGACGAAAATTCTCTATTTACTATGATTACACAATATTTTTTAAATAAACGCGAAATGAAACTATTGCTTACATAGGAACTCCATACTAATTACCTTGAGATCCTTGAGATACTACAAGTGTGCGAAAATTTAGCCTTCTAAGCCACCGGTGGGGCGCTTAAAAGCCTGGAAAGACTTAAAACATCTCATTATCTCCGCCCTGGGAGAGACGCCAAAAACACAACTAATTTAGGCAAGTGCGTAAAGATTCAGCTTTTTAGATGACTATGAGACATCTGAAGGGACTGAAAAGACCCTTTTTTACCTCGGGTTTAAATCTAAAGTCCTTTTACATTGTCTGTTCTATAGTCCGTAATATAAGTGTACAAAAACTCAGCCCTTTAGGTCACCAGGAGGTATTCTGGAAGTTCTAGAAAGACAGAAATACATTAGACAATTAACAACAATACGTCACACACATTATAGACAATTATACTATATGGTGATATACCAATTGCATGCTCCAAAAAAGCCAGTGACTACAATCAAAACAAAATATGGCCGACTTAAGCATCAACGAAAGCGGAAAAAATAATCTATTTTTATTCTCAATTTTCTAGTGAACAAGATAACTGGGTTCCCTTAGCACAGGAGCTAACTTTAATTTAAAAAAGGAATTTTCCTTTCATGTTTATTTTGTCTCGAATCTTGCTCTCCTTAGAGAGGAAAAGTCGTTAAAATGAAAAGAAGAGAAATAAAAATTTAAAGTTTGGTTGCATAGCTGATATTTTGTTACTCAGGGGTGCTTGGGATATGTTGCCCCATTCAGCCATTAATGGGTAAGTTTTTTCTGCAAGTTTTTTTTTGTTGTTGTTGTTCGTTTCTTCTGGCCATATAAATCTTCATTTCCAATTCATTCTATGCGTCCGTCGCAACTTCATCACTACTATTTTTCCTGCAAAGTTTTTAGAATTAAAGAGATAAAAAGAACAGAAAAATACCATATTTGAAAGTGAAAAGAATCAGCCAATGAGAACAGGATATGAATAGAAGAATGCTTTTAAAAAATTTATTCTTGGACGACTAGGGTTGCTAGTTTGTCCAATATATGATAAACTGGAATATAACCTTGACGCCCGTAGCGTCCGTTTTAAAAGAAATAAGTTATTTTTAATTTTATCTAAGCCTTTGGAAGAAAAATTTAATGTGAACTTAAGATTACTAAGGAAGAAAAATTGAAAATAATTTGAAATGAGAAAATATTTGCATTTATTGTTTTCGATAATGCGATCACTCTGAAGTGAAAAAATTCAACCGAACAATAATTTACTTTTGAAATATTTCTTTGAAGAAAAGAAAAAAAAATCTGATGTGGGCAACACATGACTTTCCTTATATAATGTAATGAATTTACTACTTTTACAGTAAAAAAAATAGGTTTTTAGGTTACTAGATACTAATATTCTTTGCAAGGTATTGAATTTTCGACAATTAGTAGTCATTTTCAGTGATTTAGCGTCATTTTTATCCATTTGGCGAGATTTTCGCTAATTTGACAACATTTTAAAAAGTCGCCAAGTTGGCGACATTCCGCCAAATTCGTCGCTTAAATCTCGCCAAGCGTTATGGACGAAGAAATAAGTTATTCTTCGTCAGCAGATAAATGACTATTGGCGTTCAAATACAAAAGTATTACTTAAAGTATCTTTTTCATGCATGGAACGAGCTAGATCTACGAGAATGATGTCACCCAATTAATCGCATGGTATTACATATGAAAAGTGAACATGTGTCTCAATAGGAAATATTTTTTTTTATTTTATATGACTTTTTGGTAATTTTTTTGAAAAATGTGCAATATCTCGAGAACGGTTCATGTTAGCGTTCTAAAATTTATATCAATCGTTTTCTAATGAAAAATTACATCAGAAATGTCTATTTGCGTAACTCTATTAGCGGTTTTGATTTTTTGACGATTTTTTTAAAATTTCATTCGAAAATTTAGGTGGGTTCTGAACATTCGATTGCGTATAAAAACAATAGGCTTCCAGTGTTGAAGGATTGTGATTTTTGTACCAAATTTGGTTCGAATCGGGCCATTCGTTCGTCAGTTATCGTCTCCACAGACTCACTGACACACACACCCACACACACACACACACACACACACACACACACACACACACACACACATACACACACACAGACATCACTTCAAAAATGTTTGATTCGTGATCAGGGATGCTTGAAACGTGCTCTCCCGTCGAAAACTCGAATTCGAATTTTCGACCCCGTCACAATACTTTCCTTATACATTATGTATATAAGGAAAGTAAAAATGAAATACATTGAATCCTATGGGACCTAATTTTTCAAACATTTTTTAAGCGAATTTAAAACTCACAAATTGCTTCGAAAGTTCTAAGAAATTTTCAAATTGCCCATAAAATATAGAAAAAAATTTCAGCAAAATATATTCAAATTAAAATAAGAATTACACCCTTTATATAAAAAGATCACGTGACCATTATATGAAGAGATCTTTTCAAAACGATTTTTTCAAAATTTCATTAAAAAATTTAGGGGGGGTTCTGAACATTCGATTGCGTATAAAAACAATAGACTTCCAGTGTTTACGGATTGTGATTTTTGTACCAAATTTTGTTCGAATCGGTCCATTCGTTTGTCAGTTATCGTCTCCACAGACTCTCTGACACACACAAACACACACACATACTTTCACACACACACACACACACTCTCTCACACACACACACACACACAGACATCACTTCAAAAATGCTTGATTCGTGATCAGGAATGCTTGAAACGTGCTCTCCCGTCGAAAACTCGAATTCGAATTTTCGACCCCGTCACAATACTTTCCTTATACATTATGTATATAAGGAAAGTAAAAACGAACCGCGTTCAAGCAAAAATTTAATTAACTAAAAACGCTTTGGTTTTTAATACGAACACTGAAATCAAGCAGCAGCGAACGTGGAAAGTCAACGGGTGATCGGAAACAATTAGTGTTCACATGGAGGGTTATGAAAATGCTGATGGTCTGGGTTAGTATCGAAATTCAAATGTTTATCCCTGATTGAAACACTTTTAGAACCATTTTGTAGCAGCTTCACCCAGATATAAATAGTTAAACAGACAGATATTATTGCTTATATTATTTATATTGGATCTGTAATATACGTATATTGTAACCTATAATATAAATATATTGTAACCTGTAATATATTATAATCTGTAATATGCATATATTACAGGTTATTTTATGTACACAAATGGAATTGTTTCCCTGGCGTTGTCCGGATTCCAAATAAGCACCCATTTCGTATAAATAATTAAATAAGCACCTGCTGATTAAATAATACATTTGAACATAATTTAAAATGACGAACAATTGCACAAATCAAATCACACGCGCTCTCTGCAAAAACAGAAATATGAGAATAACAATTTACCGTATATTCAGTCGGTCAACGGAAATTCCGCGGAAATCCACATGCAATACTTCTCAGCCCATCCCAATATATCCACTCCCCTACGACAAAATGAGTGGTTCCTTACCCGATCTGTTTCTACCCCTGAAGTTATCCGAGAGATTCGTTTAAAAAATCGAAGACATGCCTCAACTAAAAAACTTACAATTAATCAACGGATGGGTTTATGAAATATTTTTAGAGTAATCTGTGATATTGTAAGCAAATGCTGAAAAAATTGAACGATGGGTGGCACGTCAATTTCTGTATATCGTAATATAGAAATGGGAGAATTTTAAAGCGCATGAAAAGTATATATTTTTAAAAAAGTCCTTAAGAATCATATGGATTGCATTCACAGTTTGTCTTACATTTTAGATCGGTAAGTAATCGATTTGGGTGAATATCGATCAAAATCGTTGTGAATCGGACTAAAATATAAAATAACCAAAAAATAAATTCAAAATTTAAAAAATTACACCGACGTGCACCTATTCTGGTCCTAAAGTACCTGTGTATCAAAGTTCATGGTGTACAACGATTAGATTTCCCGGTCCAGACTGCACAGACTGCACAGACACCTTCCTTATTAAGTAAGATTTTAAACAATAATATAAATATTTATGGAATTGAATATAGCCAAACTGATTAATAATTTGTAAATAATCACCGCGTGGACAACTTTTTCATTTATTACTATTGCATCTATTAAAACACACTAATTATGATTTTGATTGATTTGTAGAACACTGTAATGGAATATCAAAACAACTGAATTGGTCATTTATTTATTCATTGATACATTTTCTTTATTATGATTTAACTTTTTTTCTCTTTTTTTGCGGGGGGGGGGGGGGGGGGGAGCAAAGCTGTCCTAACCAAGAAATGAATGAATTTAGAAGTTCTATGTTCCATGCAAAAATGGAAAAGTCGTCTCATTATATTTTGATTTTGAATATAATATTTTCTGGGCGATCTTTTGGTACACTTATATGCACTGTCCATTTCCTTAAATAAATCTGTTTCCTTGAAAATATCAGTAAATTTTAGAGTTATATCTTTTGCGTCACTGATTGCCCCATTGCGTGTTTCCATGTTGTAGAATATTTTTCACCAAAAATTATATGAGTACATTTAATTTGTAACAATGGGGAAATCTTAAATTAAATAACATATAATGTGAACATTTGTATTTAATAAAAAATGCCTACAATGAAAGCATAGCATTGATACTGATACGATTTCTAGATAAACGATTTTTTATTAAATTAAAAACATTTTAGAAATAAACTGGTATTTAAATTGCACAATTGTTCGAATTTAAAGCAATATATGTTAGTTCAAAATTTACTGTCTCAAAGTTAAGTTTTTAACACTTTACAACAAAGTTGAAAAGTGTTTATGACTTTGTTCATTCTGTCTGTCTGTCTGTCTGTCTGTCTGTCCGTTAGCACGATAACTGCCGTAAAAATGACTTAATCAAAATGAAATTTTAGTATGTTGTTCAGACGGTCTGTAGGACTTATGGGAATATAAATGAATAATATCACACAATTAGTTTTGGATTGAACCCGGGTTGAAAAAATGAAATACATTGAGCCCTATGGGACCTAATTTTTCTAACATTTTTTAAGCGGATTTAAAATTCACAAATTGCTTCGAAAATTTTAGGTAATAGTCAAATTGTTCCATAAAATATATAAAAAAAAATTCAGCTAAATATATTCAGTAGTTTTTTAAATAAAAATTAAAATAATAATTACACATCTTATATGAAACGATCACGTGACCATGATATGAAACGATCACATGACCCACTTCAAAATGAGATATGGCATCCATCTTGTTTCAAATTCGTGATTTTTTAAAGTTCTTTTTAATTCATATTGAGTGTTGTATCCATCCTAAAACTACTTTATTTCTGCTTAAATTCTGTGCATCTACATACTAAAACAACACAATGACAATATATTTGAGTTTAAATTCTCATTCAAATTTGATTATTTCTACAATTAAGCCTACTTTTCACCTATGTAAAATGTAAACAGCAAAATATGTAGAATGAGTTGTATTAGAATTACTGTATTTCTTTAACACAAAATAATTCAGTCCATGGAGTCTGCATGGCTGATATGAATGAAATATTAATTGATTTTATAAACAGAAGGACGATATTTATCGATGAAGTTTTAAGCATAGAGTTTATGAATTGTAGCTCCATGGTCTTAATTTTTAAATAAAATAAATTATTATAGTATTGTGATGAATGAAATGGAGAAAGTTATGAATGAAATCCTGCTTTTATAGAGAGATCCAGGCGTGTTATTTTTTCTATGACGTCATTTGAATTAATTTCAGTTGTTTTCGATGAAGTTTTCAAATATAATAAATTATCGTAGTATTATGATAGATTTAAAAATACTACCGTGGAATGTATTGCATTTTAGAGATATTTAAACCACGCAATTTATATTTCAATGCCGTCTTTTGAATGACGTTCATTTTTTTTCAATGAAGGTTTAAGTTTTCAAATATAATAAATCAATGTAGTATCGTGATAAGTTTTAAAATATTACCGAGGAATGTATTGCATTTTCGACTTTTTTAAATAAAATTGCATTGAAGTTGGAAAGTGTTTCATAATCAATGCTTTAAGCATGATTGATCTTTCTTGTTTTTTTATAAATCTAAAAACAACTACACACATACGGACACACACACATTGACCTTTATAGATATGAATTTTCTGCGATTAAAAGAATATATTTAATTTCAGTTAAAATAGCAAAAGAGATTAAAACAATTTTGATTTAATTTGATTCAATTGGATAAATTATTTGTTATCTCCCAAACCGTTTTTAACGCGTTTGAAAATTAAGTTGACCGCTAGAGATTGCAAATTTAGAGCAAATTTAATTCGCAGATAACTATGAAATCATAACAAATGATAAATAATAACCTGGAAGTAATGATTTTATTTCTTTATTTATATTATTATTCTATACATTTGATATTTACTGTACATCCAGAGAAATAAATTCTTTATGAAAATACATATCATGACATGGTTTTATTCATTGGGTATAGCATTCTAAATTTATTATATGTAAATCAACTGTCAAAAGAATGGTACAAGCAACGACAAACACTGTCAAAAATAAATCAATTACTGAATTTGAATTCAAAATTTACGACAATAAATAAAATGCACACTGTTATAGAGACCCAAATGTTATGGCGAAAGTTTCAAAACTTGTTATTTTCATATCTTGTTTCCCAACACCAGAAAGTCCAGGCTTGAAATAAAATATGGACTTTCTAAGCATCATTGAAACGGGGAAGTTCTACTTCTTTTCGAACTGTAGTGTCCAGTCAACACTTTTTATCACAGAGCAGGGGCCAGTTCTCATTAAAAAATGTTTCTGTCTAGTTTATTTGATTTTCAATCTCCCTCGCGACAGACAGGAAAAGTCCTTAAAATGAATAAGAGGAATCATATTCTTTGACTTGGGTTGCATAGACAGGGGTATCTCATTAGGTAAGGTACTTTGGAACACCATGGCTTCTAAAGCCATTAGTGAACAAATCCTTTCTGCAAATATATTTTGTTCGCATTCGTACTTTTCAAAAAAATTCAGTTTCTATTCGCTCTCTCTATCCGTCCAACTTATTTCTTTCGTAATAATTTATAGAATTAAAAAAGCGACAGAGATAAAAAAAAAACAGACCTCAAAATAAAATGAAAGAAATTTACCAAGAGCCGTCATATGGTGGCAAAAAGTGCATACACTTAATTTTTGACACAAGTATTAATCCTTTTTATTTTACTCTGCATGCTTTTTCTTATAGTCCTACGGATTTTCGGAAAAAATGGAAGTGATATCTTCAGAATCAGAATGGAAATCCCTAGTGAATCCCCTAAACACTTCCGGAAGTTAATTCTGAATTCCTTTCAATCATCATCTAAGCTCTATAGTTAGAAATTTTGAGAAATAGATGTTTCAATAAATATTTTGACCGAAGTGAACTGGGGAAGGAAATCCTTATTAAATATTATTACCCCCTACAGAATTATATGCTGAATCCATATTAGCCATCAGCTAATCAATATTTATAACAGATTCAGAGAAATGGATGTTGCAAGGAAAACGCAAATTCTTTAATCAAAAGGGACATCGACAAAACAAAAAGTGGAAATCCTAAGTGAGCCCTTCCCTCCCTCTAACATATAATGCTGAATCCATATCAGTCATTATCTGAGCTCTATCTATAACCAATTCTGATAAATATATTTATAAAGGGAAATGATTGAACCAGAAGTGGAAAATAAACCGAAAGTGAAAATTCTAAGTGACCCACTCTAAATCCTACAAAATTTGACACTAAATGCCTATCAGTTATCATCTAAGCTCTATTTATAACCACTTTTGGGAAATAGGTGTTTAACCTTTTGCTTACGGGTAGGATAGCGTCAATCCCAAACGAAGAACCTCTCAAAAAGACAAGTATTTGAGATACCCTATCCCAAACAGCTCGATCCCCCTTTGCAGGCATTAACGTCCATGGACGCTGTCTAACTGTCACTATGTTGTTGCCATTGTAATTTGGAAATTTATTTCATTTTGTTGATTATTTATGAAATTAATGGAAAAGGTTTTGTGATTTGGTATAAGCTGATTGCTAATAAAATATTTCAAAATTTCGCTGATGATATATAGGATTAACCGACGGATATTTTGCCTAATGTTCATGTTTATTCTCTTTATTTTGCTTTCCCATGAACACTGGATGTTCTACTAACTGTTTTTTTTTTCAGAATGTATTTTTTTTTAGCACAATAATAAAAACTTCCCGAATAGTCCGTTTCAATTGCTCTACACCTTTTTTGAGCCCGACGATATGTGTTAAAAAGAAGTAAGTAATTCTGACATGCGTTACATACAGATCGATGTGAAACAACACCTCTCTCGCATATTTGTAATGGAAAAAGATGACTATGAAAGTATTTAGAATATAAATTTAAAAAAAAATTATAAATGAATTTTAAAAATTTCAATATATTTTGGTACTTCAAATGTTTTTATTGTTTGGGGGGGAGGGGAGAGGGGGGAATATATTATATATTGGCGCTATTTTTTTAATCTTGTGAACGGTTACCTGACTTCAGGAGCAGACTCAGCAATGCGTATATACTCATGTGTGGCATTATCTTTCCTTGCATTTCTAGCTAAGCAAATGTTTTTCCTTCTGTTTATTTTTATTGACGTGAATAACATCTATGATCGGGTTTTCTGGCTAAAATCGGAGCGTTACGTAAAATGTAAACACTTTGGAAGATTATATCTCAAAACCTTATGGATGAAATTCTAAACAATTTGCACTTGTTTTGTCGGAAATAGGGTATTTATGAATATACAAGAATAATTTCAATATTTTAATATTTTGAAATGTTTTTTTCGAAAAAGTAGTTCTTGTTAAAATGAGAATTTGCTTCACTTTGTTTACTTTCATTTGAAATATCTTCTAAACTATTATGACAGATATAAATAATAAGCAGCAAAAATGCTCGGACGGAAATTCAATTTTTAGATCAATAATTTGTCTTTACAAAGCGGTAGTTGTTTTCGAGCAATTGTCTTGTCGAGTTAAAGATAAATGAAAAAAAATCCCTTTTAAAAGTTTGTAATGCTTATATCTCGAAGACTAAAAGCGCTATAAACAGTAGGTGAGTAATTTGTGATTCCTTAAATGTCTTATAAGAATATATAACTGGATTTAATTCGGGTTCTTAGTTTTAGATATATAGTGGTTATAATTCTATATTTTATTATTTAGAAAATTTAGAAAATGTGTATTTAATTTCGATATTTTAGCTAACTATGAACAACAGTAAGTGAGTAATTTGTAGTCCTACAAAAAGATATATTAAGACATATATTGGTATATATTTGATATATATTTGGATATATATTGAATACAAATATTTGGAACTTATATTTATTTTCTTATTTTATTTTATTTATTTATTTTCTTTTTACATGGCACTATTCACTGAAAAACATTCCGGCTCCATCGGACTGGAGCCACCCCCGATTTTTTTCTTCTCTTCTTATTTCGCTCAGAATTGTCCTTACTTGGTTTCACTTATAGGTTTAAACATTCCAAATTTGTTGTTATGAAATGCAATAGTCTAAGGAGTCCTACAAACAAGAACTAACTTTTTCCAAAGCAAAAGCATTTCTACAGAATTTGAATTGAATCTTCGACAGCAAATCAACTGTATCCTGTTAGACCGACTCAAAATTTTTAGCAAAAGTTTGTAAACTTGTTATTTTTATATGTCGTGCTCCTGCACTAGAAGTCAGACTTCCCCTGACCAACTAGTGACGAAATAAAATATGGGCACTTAAGCGTTCGTAAGATGGTAGGATGGCATTTTCTTCTTTTCGCTTTTTGGTGACCAGGCTGCTTGTATTCTCTTTTCTCTAAGGTCAATTTTGATTCCTAACTGAAACCTAGGGTCATGTCCTGTAAATATGACCTTGGTCGTGGCAGCCTCGTTCAGTCTAAGATCAAACATGTTTGAAGACAGCTGCGTGGTATAATTTTATTTGTCGCTAATCATAGAAATTCCTAAATATTGTTTTACATAGCAATTTTTCCTATTGTGATTGCTGATGTCGGCTAGTATATGATACAAAAATATGTAAACCAGTTCATAAATACTGTTATCAGCAATAGGAGCGTGGTACTAAGTTGGATCTTATATAGGCAGGTTATGTAAGTATAAAATGGCCATTGAATCTTCCCAAGCTGATCAATCTTTAAAAAATGAAGCCATCTGCGTTATTGGACTAAATCCATATAGATACAAAATTGAGCACATAATGCCATAGGCGCCGTCTTCATGGGTTCGAGGCACTTTTTTAACCCCCCAGTGATTTTTTGTGGGTTGCTTGAATCCCCAATAATTTTGCGCATATTTAGTGGAAGAAAATGTACGCACATATGCATGCATTTTGCCTTTTGTTATCCATTCTTCACGTTTCTTCTTCATTCTTTTCGTTATTCATTTCCCGTTTACTATAAAGTGTGTATTGAAATTTACACCTCAGAAAATTTATTGTACTCTAGATACAAGATTTTAGCTCGGAAATGATTTAAAGAGAAATTTGTTGGCATTTTTAACATTGGTAAAAAGACTTAAAAAAATTAATTTTTACATTTTTGGTTGCTTTTATAAAGATAATTGGTAAAATAAACGAAAATGAGATTGCAAAGACAAATAATCGAAATAAATAATTATTTGGAGAAAAAAAATATTTTTCTGCACTTAACTATAATGTGCTTCAATTTAGCATTTCAGGTGTTTGTTTTGTGCCAGATAATCTGACTTAATAAAATTTAAATTAGACTTAAATCCTTTGGAAAATGCATGGGTCATTTGATTTCCAATTTTCGGAACCCCTAATAATTTTTCAAGTCGGCGCCTATGCATAACATGTTTTATTACTACCACTACAGCTATATTTCCTGACAAAAATCGCGAAACCGGTCTATGTATGCTGCTATCTGCAACGAAAGCTTGATCCCAACTTTAAGTATTATTTAAAGAAGTGGATTTGCTTTTCTAGTGACCAGGCTACTTGTGGCACTGGGTCCAGTTCAGACTCAGAAAGATAATATAATTTATGTTTTATTGTCTCGGTTCTCCCTTTCCCTTCTGACAGGAAAAGTCCTTAAAATTGAAAAGCAGAAAAAGGGAAATTTAGACTTTGGTTGCCTTTATTGGAAATACCTCGTTAAGTAAGGTATTTTGGAACACAGTGGTTTATGTGTCTATCAATAGAAAAGTCATTTCAACAAGTTACATTTTTTCATCTTCGTTCTTTATACTCGTAGAAATGTACACTGCCTATCCATTCTATCCAAATACTGGGAATTATTTATTTTTTATAATTTCATTATTAAAGTATTTTTTAAAT
Source organism: Amaurobius ferox (assembly GCA_951213105.1). Classification (NCBI taxonomy): domain Eukaryota; kingdom Metazoa; phylum Arthropoda; class Arachnida; order Araneae; family Amaurobiidae; genus Amaurobius; species Amaurobius ferox. Next base: position 75,936,349 of record OX578149.1, on the reverse strand, counting down.
TAATAAAATAAGTTTCAGAAGACCGGGCTTAAAAGTAAAATAAATAGATTAATTTAGTAAAAAAGCACGTTTTTAAAATTTACTTTCACTTTATGGCACATTTGGCATGATTTTATGATTATATTTGATTAAAGTCGATAGTTATAAAGTTTCCGTAAAAAAGTCTTTTAATTAATAAAGTAGGCTTCAGAAGATCGGTCCTAGAGGTTAAGTGAATGAAAGACCACGTTTTAAAATTTTACCTTTATGTTATGGTACATTTGGCATACTTATTTGATTATATTTGATTAAAGTCGTTAGTAATAAAGTTTCCTTAATAAAGATTTTTAATTAATTAAGTAGGTTTCAGAAGACGAAGCCTAAAAATAAGATAAAGAGGTTATTTGAATAAAAGAACACGTTTTAAAAATGTACTTGTATGTTATGGTACATTTGACATTATTTGATTATATTTGATTGAAGTCGAGTGTATAGGTACATATTCAAATGCACTATAAATAATAATAAACAATTTGATTTGTCTATACAAATGAATTTTCCTGTAAACTAACAACTTCTGATTTTGTGAGAAAATAAATATAAAAATATGATATGTTCAATGCATAATTATTCAATTACAAAATGTTGATATATTCAATGTATCATTTTCAATTACAAAAAGTTAGTAGGCTCAATGCATAATTATCAGTTGCAAACAGTTGATATGTTCAATGTATAATTTTCCTTACACAATTACAAATTACATTATCCTGAGAAAATCACATAACAAACATTTGTTACCGATTAAAATAATACACTCAATTTATTAGAAAATTACCGTGCCCACAATTGACTATCTTGAAGAAATTCCATGATTCAAATTTATTTGAAAGAATTGACATTTTAAACTTGTTCATGAGGAATGCAACCGCCAAAGAATTTCAGCAATTTACAACAAATTGTGTCAAAGAAAAAGCATTTTTTTCTTTTCAAAATTTGAATTTTATTTATGACATGAAATCCTTTGTCTCCTGTTAGATCTATCACATGTGTTGGCGAAAGTTTCTCAATTTGTTTATTTCACATTTCTTGTCACTGCACAATAGAGTAAAAAATTCTCGCCAACTACAAACAAAATAAAATATGGGCAACTTAAGCATTATTGAAAGGAGAAAAACTAATATATTTTTATTAAGTTCGTTTCAATGCATAGTTTATATATATATATATATATATATATATATATATATATATATATATATATTGCGATGGGGTCAAAATTCCGCCCCCACTACTTTGATCTATACGTTTTGAAAATAATTGAACAAGTTTCAACAATTATTTTTTCAAACGATGTCTGCGTGTCTGTGTGTCTATAGCCACAATAACAATCGAACAAATAGAGCAAATTGAATAAAATTCGGTACGGCTATTTAAATCAATAAATGCCCGATTTTTTTTTTATTTTCAGCATAGTCTTACCAAAAGAAGACCCTCATGTATTAGATTTCATTTAAAAATGGAAAACAATTATGAAAAAATAAATCTCTTAAAATGTATTATATGTAACTATATGTTTGCTTGTTTTAACTACTTATCCAAACTAACTATAAATAACTATACCACTAAATAATAAAATATTGCTAATTTTGTTACTTACACGTTGTTACTTTAGTGATGATTAGATTTTGATACACAACTATTTGAATACACAAGAAACGAAAACCGCCAATTATTTCCCGCAATAATCTATAAAACTGAAGAAAAAGGAATATATATCTTTAAATATAATAAATACATTCTTGTTTAATACGTAATTTTGGGTGAGAAAATGAATAGATCCACTTAATCTTTGATATATCGTTATCGGAATTTATCAGTTCTGGAAATTTTCGAGATGACTCCACTTTAAAGAAAATCTGATGTGAGCACCACATGACTTTCAATACAGACTCAAATCCATTTTCTCTTTATTTCTTTAACAATTTATTAAATTGAGTTTAATTGCAAAAAACAACACGCATAATTATTTAAAATTACATTGAATTTGCACTTCAAATTCAATTTTAATTCTCAATTTTCGTTTCCATGCAGTAACTTGACGTGTTTTCGAAGGTGGCATAGCAAAAATGTGAAAAACTAAATGTCTCGAAAACGGCTATTCCTAGAGTACTGTGGTTGATCTTATTTATTTTATCGTCAAAAATTACGTATGAAACAAGCATTTTATTGATACATTTGATCATACGTGATCTTTTATTTTAGATTTTGACGATTTTGCAGGTCAATTTAAAAAAAAAAAAAAACGTCATGTCCTTTTTCCTGAATAGTACTAAAATCTTATCAACGCCAGGGTAACAGGCAAGTCATTTACCTGTAAAATTTTACAAAACTTGGTCAATTAGCTCTGGGGTTAGTGTGGATACATACATTGCACAGACAAACACAGACAAAAAGACGCCACGCTAAGCATATGCGCACATAAATACACAGACGTACACAAGACACACACGCACATGGACTCACACACGTACACACACACATACAGGGACACACGCACACGCACACACACACACACATACACACACAAAGCGACATCATGCTAAAATAGTTGTTTTCGTGTTCTAGAGGTCCCAAAACTTGTAGATCCGTCGAAAACTGGAATTGCGATTTTCGACACGTTTCCAATACTTTCCCTATACATTATCATGTATTGCGGGGAAAGTAAAAAGTCCAAAATAAATAAAAAAATTATATTAAAACAGAAAATCTGATACAATTTCAAATAAGTGTCTATTTAATTTGCTGTATTGTGCATTAAAACGCATATATATATATATATATATATATATATATATATATATATATATGTATATATATATATATGTATATATATATATATATATATATATATATATGTATATATATATGTATATATATATATGTATATATATATATATATATATATATATATATATATATATATATATATATATATATATATATATATATATATATATATATTGAAAAAAGAAAAAGATATATATATAGATTATAAAAATATATATATACATTTGAAAGAAAAATAATAATATTTTATCTTGTTTATTTTGCATCAAATCTCCCGACAGAAAAAGTCCTTAAAATAAAAAGGAAAAGTTATTTAGACAAGGGTTGCATTGACTGAGGATATCCCGTTAGCTATGGTGCTTTGGGACACTGGTTTGTAAAGATATTAGTGAACAAGTCCAGCCAGTTTATTTAGCTCGTCTCCGCTTTCCATAGAAACCCCGCATCCTATTCATTCTATCTTTTCGTGGCATCTTCTTTTCTTCCACTTTCCTTTGCAAAGTTTAAAGTATTAAGGAAGCGATAAGAATTGCAAAGAACCGGATTTAAAGTAAAATGAATAAGTTACTGGGATTGGAATTTAAGGAAAATAACATTTTTGTAATTATATTTGTATGCTTTTGGTGTAAGTAACGTCGGTACTGTATGACATGGGCATTTATGTATTTAATACATAAAGCAATTTAAATTGACTTATATAACTACCATCTTAATAAATCTGCAGAACATTCAACTCCACGAGAGTGTCTCATATATTCCAAAATTAAGGCTTTCGGTGTATTCTATACATTCCAAATGTTTCTTATATTCAATATATTACATACATTCAATATATTACATACATTCAATATATACCATACTCACCAAATATTTTGTATATACCATATATTGCATATATATTTTTCAATAGAATATTCCATATATCCCATATATTTCATATATTTCATATATTGCAATAGAGATATTCCATACATTTCATATATTTTATATATTCCATATATATTATGCAATAGAAATATTCCATGCATTCCATATATTACATATATACCATGCAATACAAAAATTCCATGCATTCAATATATTCCATGCATTCCACATATTAAATGTATTCCATACATTTCATATATTTCATATATTCCATATATATTATGCAAAAGAGATATTCCATACATTCCATATATTACATATATACTATGCAATACAAAAATTCCATACATTTAATATATTCCATGAATTCTATATATTAAATGTACTCCATATATTTTATAGAATACAAATATTCCATACATTCTACATATTTTATGTATTGCAGATATTCCATGCATTCTTAACGGGATCGAATCACATTACTAGGACCACCTCCTACTTTTGACGTCAACAGCGTGCAGACAATAAAAGAAGGTACGTGTCGTGAGCTGGCTTGGTGGGTAGATAAGGTGTGGTGTAGGCATTCTGAAACCATATCACTCGTTGCTGTCATGGCTAAAAAGAGCGATTTATCAGATGTGGAAATATGGATGACTATCGAGTTTCGGGCCAAGGGTGGCAGTATTTCCGAATCAGCACAATTTGTGAACTGTTCGCGTGCTGCTGTGATTAAAGTGTATCTTCACTGGAGAAATGGCACCATTGCGAATAAGCGACGTGGAAACTGCTGAGCACCACACGTCATTTATTTTAGAGGTGAACGTTGGCTCCGAAAGTTCATGAAGACGCGCTGCAGTAAAGCAACTCACTGGCCGAATGAACCAGAGGGCTACCGGAAGTGTGTCTCAAACTACAGTTCAGCAAATTCTGCTGCGCATGGACCTCCGAAGCAGATTATGGTCCTTGCACCTATACTAACGAAGGCGCATCAGTAGAAAAGTCTTATATTTGCACAGCAGTGTGGGAATTGAAGCTCCGGAGTGAACACTTTTCTTCTACATAGTTCTGAAATCTTAACTTATATTTTACACTTTCCTTCCTAAATATTTCCTTTTGTATTCTTTTTCCATCTTACTTACTTCTATTACTTTATTTTATACTCTTTCCTTCTACCTTGCTTTTCCCGTCTATACGCTTCTATAATATTTTCTTCTGTTGTACTCTTTTCTTTTACACCCTTCTACAATATTTCCTTCTACTTTGCTTTTTTTGTTGTATTTCCTTGCTAAATATGTCCATTTATACTCTTATTTCTTTTTTCATTTCTATTTCCTTGACTCTATGCTATTTCCTTCTACACTCTTCTAAAATCTTAACTTCTACCTCAGTATTTCCTTCTTTAATATTTTTTCCTTTTATAGTCTTCTTTCTTCTTACTTACTTCTACATATTTCCTTCTATACCATTTTCACTTTTTACCTCTATATTACTATTTCCTTTTACTTTTTACTATTCTATTTTCTTTAACTTTTTACTATTCTATTTCCTTTTACTTTCTACTACACTATTTCCTTTTACTTTCTACTATACTATTTCCTTTTACTTTCTACTATACTATTTCCTTTTACTTTCTACTACACTATTTCCTTTTACTTTCTACCATACTATTTCTTTTTACTTACTACTATACTATTTTCTTTTACTTTCTACTATACTATTTCATTTTACTTTACTTTATCTTTCTACGTTACTCTTTCCTTCTTTAATACTTGAAGTTGGCCATACACACTGTTTCCTATAAAATATATTCTACAACTAAAATGCATTCTACAAACTCTCTAAAATAGAATTACCGATAATCTTACGCTCTGCATGTCGAACCTTTAAGTTAAAATCCATCCATAAATTATTTAAGTCAAATGTATAAAAACGACTCTGGATTCGAAGTTCTCCATATAGCATTTACGGAAAAGAAAACGCTTTCTAAAGTCGCTATTTTTCTGTAATCTATCACCGAAACGTATATTATCTTAAAGATATGTTTCAGACTGCTGCATGAAACTCAATGCTCTGGTCTAGATATACTTCATACCCATGGATATTTCAAATGAAAAAAAAATCGAATGCTTTGCCTTTTTACTTAAATTGCATCCAATTTGACTTTTATTTTTAGATAGCTAATATTTGGATTGGTCCGAATGTTATAACGTTGGGTAAGGTAATATATAGATGGATTTTAAGTAACCTTTGTTTACGAGTATTGAAAAATTTAATATTCGTGTATGTGCTTTTATCCAGTAAGTGTGCTTTTATCCAGTAAGTGTGCTTTTATCCAGTTCTCCTAATTAAGCTATGTCTACTCAGAGTATTTTGAAAATATATATAGCAGAAGACACGCATGATTGATGTCATCTCTATAGGGAAGTCAACAGGGAGCTAGCTCAAAACTGATTTACATGGATAAAAAGTTTGAAAATTGGTATTTATGCACAGTTTAATATCCTGAATAACATATTAAATTTGAGAGCTTGCTGGGCTGCCGCTTGCTCTGCCATATTGAAAAATGGGCAACAAATCAGTTTTTTGGCAATATCTCCTAATAAGTTCTAGATAAAAATTGTTTATACAAAAATTATAGAGGATTAAATTCTCTACAAGTTTTGTCAGAAACATTTTTATCAGATAAATAATTCTAGAGATAATTTCTTGTGTGAATTAGTAAATTGGAATATTACTATTTTCCTTATATACAATAATGTATAAGGAAAGTGTTGTGACGGGATCGAAAATTTGAATTCGAGTTTTCGACAGGAGAGCACGTTTCAAGCATCCCTGATCACGAATCGAACGTTGTTAAAGTGATATTTGTGCGTGTGTGTGTGTCAGTGAGTCTGTGGAGACGATAACTGACGAACGAATGGACCGATTCGAACGCAATTTGGTACACAAATTACAATCCATAAATACTGGAAGCCTATTGCTTTTATAAGCAATCGAATGTTCAGAACCACCTAAATTTTCGAGTGAAATTTTGAAAAAAATTGTCAGAAAATTAAAACCTCTAATAAAGTTACGCAAACAGACATCTCTTATGTGAATGTTCATTAGAAAACGATTGACATAAATTTTAGAACGCTAATATGAACCGTTATCGAGATATTGCACATTTTTCAATAAATTATCAAGAAATCATATAAAATAAAAAAAACTATATTTCCTATTGAGAAACATGTTCACTTTTCATATGTAATACCATGCGATAAATTTGGTGACATCCTTCTCGTGGATCTAGCTCGTTCCATTCATGAAAAAAGATACTTTGAGTAATACTTTGTATTTGAACGCCAATAGTCATTTATCTGCTGTAAGAATAACTTATTTTGCCGTGCATAACGCTTGGCGAAATTTTGGAGACGAATTTGGTGGAATGTCGCCAACTTGGCGTCTTTTTTAAATATTGCTAAATTAACGAAAAACTCGCCAAATGGATAAAAATGACGCTAAATCAATGTAAATGACGACTCATTGACGAAAATTCCATATCTTGAAAAGAATATAAGTATCTACTATAAGAATAACATTTTTTTAACTGTAAAAGTAGTAATTTCATTGCATTATGTAAGGAAAGTCATATGCTGCCTACATCAGATTATTTCTTATGTGAATTGGAGTGTATTAATTAAAATAGCATAATTGCTCCCTTTTAATCCGAAATTGTACTCATTGTCAAAGGCTTTCACTGTAAATCGGTTGTGTTCCTCTGCCTTTATTACCTGACATTGACAAATGTCTAAGATGAGTTGAAGAATTTTTCATGAAAAAATTTATTGTGTTACCACACATTACATTATAGTTAAAACTCTAGAAATGTCAGTGGATTCCTTATTTGAGCAAAGCATAGTCTTCTTGTAGACTGTTTTTATTGTGATTTCGCCATGGTTAAACCCAAAGCCAGGGGTCGTGAGATACGTCAGCTGTCTCCTAGAAAAGTGTACACCCAAGAGTTAGTTGAAAATAAGTAAGATTCTCATAATTATGTTATTAAGTCGATTTCCATCCTGCTCCGTTGTTCATTAATGTCTGTGTTGGTTGTATTCTTAAATTGAGTTTAAAATATAAAAGCAAACGTTTTTCGAATTTAGTAAATTTTTCATATTTTCAAAATTAAAATTTCACTTTTTCTATCTTTTTTATATTTAAACATACATATTTTTTTAAAGAAATAAAGAAAAAACCAATTTCAGTTTGTAGAGAAAATCATGTACTGTCTGTCCTCATCAGATTTTTACATTTAAATATACATATTTTTTGAAGAAAAATATTTGACAGGTCCATTGAAATCCATTTATGTTGAAAGCGGAAAGTCTCCCTTATGATATAACACCCGACTAATCCGGGAGCGATGTTGCAATGGAAGGGTATACAAAATAAATTATAATTGCGTATTGAGTATTCTATACTTTATTTTATCCTAATACACATGTTTTCTAAATGTAAATAAATTATTATGACTACATAAGTTTCTTGTTTGAACACCATGGATCTTAGAGTATTGATTTAAAAGAAGGTGCGGCATCTATCCCGGATTTACCTTATTACATATTATTTACATGCATTTTATTCGTCGAAAATTGAGCATAATATCAGATGAATGGGACGAAGTGAATATTTCATACTACTTACCTGCAGCATGGCGGAGTTACTGAAAGAGCCACCTAGATGGCGCCACCAAGATTATAAAAGCCTTGAATTAGTTCCATGGCAACTTTTCTGAATGTAAAGTTGGTAACTCTATATATGTATATAAGTGATGTTCCCTTATCGATTTCCTTGTATGCATTATTTCTCGTTGTATCCTATGTAGTGAATTTACGAGCCTATTCCTTGGTGAGTTAATTATTTTTGGTTTATTGGTAGAGTTACATATTTGTAAACTAAGTTCTGTTGTTCATAGAACGAAGTGAATATTTTGTAATTATATTGTAGACTTTCATTTCGTTTCAAAGTCAAGTAATGCAACATTATGGCCGAGTTCATAAGCAGTAGAGTTAGAGATGAGCAAATTAACTGTCACATGTCTCAAGAGGTTGGCATTATAGAAATTGCGAACATAATCGGTAAGAACTTTAACCCCGTTCAATTCAAACTTTAAGATAGAGTACCTTCTTGGAGCTGTCAACAGTGGTATCAGGTTTAGGGACGTTGCCGTCCCTATTGGGCCACTAATGCTATTCTAGAGAATATATGCCGCCAAAAATTAGACGAACAGTTACAACAATACTGTGAAATTGAACTTGCTCAATTCCCTTTGTCACTGCTTTCCAAGGAAGAGATGCGTAAAGGCATAAAATCTTCACGCCATAAAGTTTTTACGCCACTTTCGAATAATACGTATTTTGGAAGTAGCAATTCATAATTTGAAAGTAGAATTTCATAGATGGTGGATTTCTGCTTCACAGAGTCGTATGGCATCGTAACGAATGTTTCGAAACAATTTGTACAAACTACGTACAGTACGTGGAAAGCCATTACGATTCGAATGCAATAATAATATTTTCTGGGCATCCAGATGATGCAGCAAACAAAAGCATGAACATTGCAGAATCAAAAAAGCAAACTTCCTCGGATGTCTTTTTTGACAAATCGATGATCGCGACGTTCGCATAAGCAAGATTTCTATCCAATGAAAAAAAAATAGTCATCTTATTTCCATGCTCAAGAAGAGATTCGAGAAATTAAATTTCACCGTTCAGCAGGCAACAGAAGATGCTGACACATTGATCGTAAAGACAACGATCAATTTATCCCCATCATACTCTGTTTTTATTGTGGCAGAAGACATCGACCTCCTTGTCCTGTTGGTAGCATTGTCTAAAGTTCATTCAAATCTTTATTTCCCGAAACCAGGAAAAGGAAAAACTGTTAAACAAATTTACTTTCCTCAAAGTTTACATGTTAAAAAAATGTGTCAGATACCTTATTAATTTGTACGGTTTTAGCGGTTGTGACACTACGTTTGCAATCTTTGATCAAGTGAAACACTTGATGATGTTGCTTATAAATTCAGAGGAATTCAATCGGACCGTACAAGCATTCAAGGGCGAAAGTACAGGTTCCAACGCCATTGCTACATGTGGAGAAAAAATGTTAAACACACCGTACGAAGCTTGCCAAAAAATATATCTTTGAATAATCTCCGGTATTAACATTTCACAAGATCTGTGACAAAAAGTAAGTTAAACCTAGTTTTACTTTTGCAACATCATCAGAAGCAGCACAGCAGCATTCACACCGAACCTACTATCAAGTCAAGGCTACTATCAAGTTTAGAGCCTACTATCAAGTCTACAGTGTCTACAAAAATCCGGAAGAAAGGAGATGGAAGAGAAGAAAAACTGAACTTGTTCCAGTCACAACTAAAGATTCTGCTGCTGAAGTATTCCTTAACTTTATTCCCTCTATATATGCAAGAAAATGAGACGGTTCAACATGTGGCTACAAGAGGGCTGATTTAAAGTGTTCTGTCATTTGTATTTACTGCAATAGATTCCTGCAAAAATATTGATAGAATTTTGAGCGACTAAGAAGAAGAGGAAGAAATCGCCAGTGCCAACTACAAACTATAAGAAGATATTGAAGAGGACAATACAATAGAGGGGGGGGGGCGACAAACTGCTCCACCCAGAGCATAAAAAGGATAAATAGATTTATAATAATAACGTTACAGTTCAATTACATTTATTTAAATATTAAAGTTGAAAGAAATGATAATTAAATACTATTTTATTTTAATAAAATAAAAAATATGTGTTTTCATCTGATTTAATTTAACATACTCCACCAGAGACCGAAGTAGACAAAGATCTCAACCAACATCCCTCATTTCCACAAAAGCCCAGTAAAGCGTGGTAAGTCACGACTTGTTAATAAAAATAGTTTTCTTCTTCCGACGTACTCGAATTTTGGGATAAAAGGGCTACTTTAAATAACAGCTAATTGACTTGAGAAATTTTATTCTAATTCAACAATTCACATGAGTAATTTTCTCTGGAAATATTTATCTGACAAAAAAAAATCATATAAAACTTTAGAGAATTTAATCCTCTGTAATTTTTTATTAAACAATTTTGACTTATTAGAAAGGACTTACTCTAGGGCTTACTAGAACATATTGCCAAAAAACTGATCTTTGACGCCATTTTCCCAGTATGGTGGAGCGAACGGCAGACTATCAAGATCGCAAATTTATTTTGTTGTTCAGGATAAAAACTGTGCAGTAATACAGATATTCAAAACTCCGTTATTTTTTTTCGGGTAAAACTACCTATTGCTTGGACTACTAGCTGAAAACTTGAAGCATGGACGATTTTTTGACTCTGGTAAAATAGCGTGAATTTCAGATTGTTAAAGTTAAATTCGAGAATGAATTTCAAATTAAAATATTAAAACCATGATATGGTTCTAATCAAAATATAAAATCATAACACAGAACAAATTAGACCGTGAATTAGGTACATGTGGCCCTCCGTGACCCAAAACGTAACTAAGAAAGACACTGCTATTGCAGATAAAAGTATTCATGACCCGGTACGCTCTTATTATGCGTTCATAAGCATGGACAAGTTGGTAATGGCATTGACATCAAGAAAATATGTTATTTGCTGCAATTTTGCAAACATATATTGCAACTGAAACATTCAGTCCTTCCACGGAACCGTCATATAACGCGTATACAATTTACCTCGAGTTACACGAAGCTGCAAAGGCCAAATTCAAAACCACAAGAACCAGTCAGGAAGGGGCATTCCCCCAAAATAAAAGAAGCACTACCATTGCAGATAGCGGTATCCATAGACCGGTTTCGCTCTTATTATGCGTTCATCAGCATGGCATAACCTTTACTGCAATGGCAACAAGAAAACTTGATTTTTTGGCACAATTTTTCGAACTTCTATGGGAACTAACAAATTTAGTCTTTAAACGTAGTCGGCATACAATTCATATACAATTTATCTCTGGCCATGGATGTTGTTATCTACAAATAATGCATATTCTTATCCCCAAGCAAGGAGCATCTTCCTTATTTGGGGGGAACGCGCCTATACAAGAGCTCGCCTTTCTGGCGGGTTCTTGTGATTCTAAATCGAATCTAGATAGTTTTGGTTTGGAGTCGAAGGACTGAAACAAAAATCTAACGACATTTTTTTAGCATAGAAACCGGCTGATATCAATTATTAATTATCTGTGGTAAAAACATATTTTACGTTTTACCCTAAAAAAATCCAGTTATCTCGCAATATAGATTACGTACAATCAGTTCTCACCAACACAACTCTGAACCCCACTAAAGGCTCTGATAAACGAAGAATCTAAAACCTCAGCATAATCTTCATCAAATCCTTCTTCTCATACTATAAAAATACGAATTACAATCCTTTACGCCTCAGAAATTTAATGTCGCTTCCAGTTTTATAAAGTTAAAGCGTGAAATAAAAACTACGCTAACTTTATTTTGTTACAAGACGACTCCTCTCCGGGAAGGGGTGGCCGAAGGGGTCAAGATCGTGCAAAGGGCTCAGGTCACGCATTTCTAAATCCTCCGAATGTCCACTCTGCGCGCAGATCTATCACTCAGGCGCGCACAAGAGAGGAATTTTACTTATTTTACTTATTTATTTTATTTATTCCGTGGACTTCGCCTTAAACTTTGAATGCTAGTCATTTCCTTCTATTCTTCTCTGGAAAAATTTGAAACTGGTCGTGCCGATTTCGCTTTATTTATTTATTTTTTTTATTTTGCCTAGCCCCCGTTATCTTAGCCTTTTCTTAGGCTTTTCTGAAGTAATCTGGTCGAAATGGAGATGAAGAAAATGTAAAGGGAGATGCGGTGGCCGAGGAAGAAATAAAGAAAAAAAAATCGATTTATATTTTTTTTGTAGAATTGGAGAGTTCCCCTTTTATTCTAAAATCTCCGACTGTCCGGCTTCACGAGTCAAATATCAATCAAGAAAGCACCATTACTGTTTTATGCATTAAAAATAGAATAGAAAAGCTTTTGTATAAATGAATCTGAAGAAAGGAGGTTTTGCAAACTTTAAAGCGGACTAGGATATGGAATAGGGGAACCCGATACCTTATTTATTTATCCGGTTGTTTTGAACATAGGATATATTTATGACTCTCAGATTTGAATATAGATAAAATCGGATCATCTCTCTCTGTATATATATATATATATATAAAAAAAATATGTATATATATATATATATATATATTAAGAATTTTAATTTACTTGTATTATAAATACCAGAAATTGATCATTTATTGAAAATGGTCTGTAAAGCAAATGTGAAAATAAAATAATCTGATGTGAAAATTTGAAATCAAAATTGACTCTACGACAAACTTGTGAAAATTATAAATGGAACATTATAAATAAAACAGGTACTAAGTGGGTATGAAATACCCCTCTTTCCCCGTTCCATATATAAGGTAAGCAATTGAAAAAATAATTTCATGTGTGAGAGAATGGTGAGTATAATCCCTTAACTACACCCTTAGACTAAAATTTTAAGTGTTATAAATCATATATGAAATACAAGATTTAAGGTACTAATCCCCCGTTCCCTGCATAAACATACATGGTATAAATGTACGAATAGTGCATATAAGGAAAAGTTGTGCACACGGAGCTAGGCCTTTCTGGCTCCCATAAATTTTTTTGAAAATGAATGTAATTGAAAAAAGTGAAAAACGTATCGAAACCATGTACGTTATCAAGGGCCACACCTGGTTCGGTAATGCTGAAACATCTACGTTTCTGTGTGCAAAACTGTAAATTGTATTACAGCTATTTTGCACATGGCCTGACGTAGAAGAACGTAGATAATGGATCAGATATAAATGTAAAAATAATTAAACAATAGAATCAAATATACCAGCTTGATGCCTTGAAATGTTTAAAAAAGAATACAATGTAATGTTTAAAAGATGAAAAAGAATAGGAATAAAATAGCATAAATTGCGTTACCACATGTTTTGTATACCTTGGAGTTTAAATGAGATTGACTTTGCTTTTTGAATGCTCACAACAGTTTACAGTTAAAGTTATAGACTAAGTAAGGGTTGGCTATGAAACATGGATAATATAAAATTTTATTATTTATTTATTATTAATCAAATAACTGATAACTATTCTGATATTGAATTTATACTTGTAAAATTTTTGGACTTTTTGTAGTTTCTTTGATGATAATTTGTTTAATATTTTTTACTTTCCCTGCAATACATGGTAATGTATAGGGAACGTATTGGAATCATGTCGAAAATCGCAACTCGAGTTTTCGACGGATCTACACGTTTCGAGACCTCTAGAATACGAAAAAACTATTTTTAGCGTGACGTCTGTGTGTGTGTCTGTGTGTCTGTGTGTGTGTCTGTCTGTCTGTCTGTGTGTCGGTGTGTCTGTCTGTCTGTGCAGATTTTGTATCCACTCTAACTAAAAAACTAATGGACCGAATTTCATAAAATTTGGTAGGTAAGTCACTTGTGCACGAATCTGGTGCTGATTAGTTTTGGGTATGACTCGGGTTAAAAGAACCCGCCTTTTTTTACGAAATGGCCCGCAAAAGCTTGTATCCACTCTAACTGAAAAACTAATGGACCGAATTTCACAAAATTTTAGTAGATAAGTCGCTTGTAGGCCACCCTGGTGCTGATTAGATTTTGGTATAATTCGAAAAAAAATAACCTGCCTTTTTTTGCAAAATGGCCCGCAAAAATCATCAAAATCTAAACTTAAGAAATACGTATGGTCAAATATAGCCATTAAATGCTTGTTTGATACCTAATTTTTAGCGAAGAAAAGAATAAGACCAACCCCATTACACTAGGACTAGCCGTTCTCGAGATATTTTAGTTTTCCGTATTTTTTTCTACACCATTTTTGAAAATAAGTCCAGTTTTCAAATGAGAACGAAAATTGAATTAAAAATGAATTAAATTTAATTTAAATAAGTAGAACGTGAAAATAAGTCTGCGGGGAAAGTCATGTGCTGTCCACATCAGATTTTTTTTATTCAAAAGTGGTTGATATGAAACTGTCAATATGTTGCTGTAATTGGAGCAAGGTTATGAATTTAAATTTGAGTTGTGTTTTAATAAAAGAAAAAATAAGGTTTGGCGGGTACTGATTTTGAAAGATTGGATGAACAAAGTTGAAGTTTGTTTACTTTGAAATTATATGATTCTGTTTTGTCATAAATTTTAATTTTTAATTTATCGTCATTTGGAATTTTTAAACTAACGTCTAGGTAACTGATCCAGTGTGATGAATAAACATTTTCAAATAGTTGTAGATTAGGAGGATAAAATTGAAAGTTTAACATTATGGCATCATTAGCAATTTTAGTAATAA
Source organism: Amaurobius ferox (assembly GCA_951213105.1). Classification (NCBI taxonomy): domain Eukaryota; kingdom Metazoa; phylum Arthropoda; class Arachnida; order Araneae; family Amaurobiidae; genus Amaurobius; species Amaurobius ferox. The sequence goes on along the minus strand of OX578149.1, from coordinate 75,921,237 downwards.
TTAGATCATTAATGAATCTGTACATGATATGACCGTTGAAAGGGTACTGAATTTCGTAAAAATGTAGATAAAGGTTGGACAGCAGAATTGTGGATGAGATTTCTCCCTGTGGAATTCCCTTATTTAATTTGTATATGTAATTACCCTGTGAGAGATACTGGTTGAACATAATGAATTTTAACAATGTTTTGAATTTTAGAATAGAGATGTTTTTTAAATGAGTAAATTGTTCAAATAAATTTAGTATGATGTTTATCTTGAGCTCTAACAAATCCAATACTCAGCACCAAAAGTATGCCTCTAACTGTCCTGTTGGTAAAATAATTAATGCTGACCTGTAGAATACAGAATATGTCCTTTTAAATCTTAAGTTGAAGGCTTGCATGGATTGGATTCAACAATTTTGGCTCTATGCCGTTCTTTTTATCCGAAATTTGAGCAGAAACTACAGTATAAAGTTATTATGGAACCGCTATGAGATTGAATGAGGGATCCTTACTCATAAACACAATTCAATCCAGAACCTACGGATCTGATGGCAACCAGAACATGACTTGTTTGGTCACATGTTTAAATTGCAGCTCGTGGAAAGCACACGTGTGTAAAATATACATATATATAAGCAATTCTGTCATATTTCTTGTTACGAGGTTTCATGGTTGAGGAAATCATTGTATTTCCTAATAGGAAACGACAAATGTTTTCTAACTTATTAAGAATTAAAACTTATTAAACTTTAACTTATTCTAAGAAATGAAAAGGAAATGTTTCACAATGATGACCTGGTAAAAATATATTATGTGATAGCGACCAGAGATGTTGGAGGTATGTATGCAGCATCACCAATTTTGATTTCAAAGGGACAAATCCAAGGAAATATAAGATAAATACTTACATGATCGGAATGGTGTAACTAGTACCTTCATTAGAAGCTCGGAATCAATTAGATATTCCATCGTTTCCACCCGATTAATGTTTTCAGTTTAAAATAAGTATAATAAACGATATATGTGCTTATTTGCTTCTGTTTTCTTAACATTCAAGGTTTCGAACTTCTTCATATCCGTGTTTCGTGAATTATTATTAGTCCACCACCACCATTACCACTTTTGTAAGTTGTCTGTTTAACACAGGTTGTTTGTTGCAGACATTTTGTATTTAAAGTTAAATTTTGAAATTAAAATAGTTGTATTTTAATATCGTAAACAATTGATTAAAAGTTTCAATCAGTTTTGTAGGCAGAAAACAACCCTCTTAATATTAAAGAAACAACACCACCAACAAAGGCAAGAAGTAGTTTGTCAATAAAATAAATCAAAAGGGGCACAGTAACAACTGTGCCGCAACCAACAACGTAGAACTACATAAAGTTTGTAGGCAGAAAACAACCCTCTTCTTAATAAAGAACAACAACACCAACAAAGGCAAGAAATAGCTTGTCAATAAAATAAATCAAAAGGGGCGAAATAGCAACTGTGCAGCAACCTACAACGTAGAACTACGTCAACTGTCACTGTTTCATGACACTATCTCACTAGTTCTATGTTCTTAAAGTATTCAGTGAAGTGCAGTTGAGGTAGCTCTACATTGTAGGTGGTGACACAGGTGCTACTGTGTCTCTTTGATTTTTTTTTTCAGATATGTAATTTTTAAGGAAATGTACTTTGTTCATTTAACAGCAGGATATGCCATACACAATTAAGATAACACTCATAACAGACCTGGCATTTTTATCTTAAGTAAAATCTATACAGATATCACTCATAGAAGTAGAAATAATAAATCCCGATCCTGTCATTGTTACACAGAGAATGAACAAACAAGTAACTATGACCTATTAGCTGTGTCTGTGCAGTTGAAATTGAAAGGTGTGACTCTAAAATGGAACTTGGGTGAAGCGCTTCCTGGCGCACGGGATTTTGTTGTTCCTTACATTCCCATGAGATGTCTTGGTTGATGACATAGCGGGCCTTTTCAGATTCCCCTTGTCCTCCTCCAGCTGTTTCTTCAACCTTCTTCGGTTCTTATAGTAATTTTTTCTGTATTTTTCACGGCATTTCCAAATGTTCGTCACCAATTATTTTTTGTCTCAAGTTTGTATCTGTATAAATTTATTTATAAAATAACTATATTGTAAATATATATATATATATTTGAATAAAAAGAATTAAAATCCTCTTCTTTTCCGTTAGTTCTGGCTATAAGATACGGAATATGGGGGTTGAGATCATTGCTATCATATCATAACCGCTATTACTGTTATCAGCATTGAAATGGTGCGCAGTTGTTCCCAAATAAGGTTGTGTTCCCATTGCAGATATTTGCATGAATAATTTCATAATCTTCATCTCACGCCTGAGATCAATATAAAATTTCATTCGACTGCATTATAAAAGTGAATTTATTGGTATGCAAAATAAGTTCTAAAAAATGTCCTTGTTCCTATGTCAGGTTATAAAGTTCTTGTCTTAGAGGATATTAAAGTGGCATAAAGGAATATTGTAGTTGTATAACTGAAATTATATCCTGAAAAGCAAACAATCACACTTCTAACGATCATGAATTACACACAGACAGTTTTAGAGACAAGAACAGATTGATTAACATTTTGCTTGTGGGTGGGTCCAATCCCAAACGAAGAACCTCTCAAAAAGACAGGTATTTGACATACCCTATCCCAAACAGTTCGACCCTCTTTGCAGACATTGGCGTCCACGGTCACTAATGCCGGCAAAGGGGGAATAGAACTCTTTGGGATAGGGTATGTCAAATACCTGTCTTTTTGAGAGGTTCTTCGTTTGCGATTGACGCTGTCCCACTCGTAAGTAAACGGTTAAACTAAACTATATAGTTTGTCGAAACACATGACAAATTTGAAGGTATGCCTTATACCGTCAGACACTGACTTGAAATTACACAGAAATCGCAAGTGGTAATAATCCTACCCTTATCTTTCGTAATCATGGAACTCACAATAAACACATTACATCACCTCTAATCTAGATGTTTGGGACACAAACGGGCACGGAATATTTACTTAATCCACGAATGACAGTCGTTGACCACATAAGTCTAGATCTTCCTTCCAAGCACCGAAAACTTTCCAAGACACACCTTTCGGTAACCTTTTAGGGCGCATCTTGCCTGGAAATCCCGATGATTAGTCCTTCAAATTTGAAGCTCTAATTGGTTGTATCTTAAAAAAAATTATACTTTAATGCAAATGAGGGAATTGGTAACACAATGGTTAACGTGATATCACATCTTTCGTATTGAAGAGCTGTAGTAAATAGCTAGAAACCAGAATATTGATATTGATATTTGCAAAGCAAGTATGTTCCTAGATTTGAAATCGCCTTTGTAGAGGACTTCTTTGAGTATCATTTCAAGCATATAACACTTTGAAATATATCGTAGAAGCATCTTGTTTGTTGTCGGAATGCGATCGATATATCAAGGAGTTACTGTTTAATTAAAAGTATGGCAATAAACGTCTATAAATAAACTGTAATAGTTACTGCAATACTAATAAGTACTGTAATACTCATAGGTACTGTAATACTAATATGTAATGCAAAACTAATAGGTGACTCTAATACCTATCCGTGGTTTATTTTTAAATTTAATTTTGGGTGGAAGTCCATTTTTAAATTAAGTTTATATTAATCTCAAGGGATCTAAGTAACTGGCTTTTGATCTTCGTTTTTTCCTCTTCTTTTGCCTGTTCCAAAAACAGGGATTTTTGTAAATTTGAAGACCTCGGAATTTACCGCAGGAGAGTTTTTCTCCCTATTGCAGTGATGCAGTAGTTTTAGCACTTTCTCCTTGATTCTTAATTTCTAAAATCTCAATTATTTCCTTTTCAATTATTCAATTATTCCCTTTTTTAATTTTTATTGGAGGTTAAAACGGGGCGTTTTTCTAGTTCATGGACTCCAGAACGACAAACAGAATAGGGATTGGATAGATTTTTTTTTATCGCATCGATGTTTAGGAGGCATTTTTTATTTTTTTAATTTGGGGGGAGGTTAGATAACACCTCTTAAATACGTCCTTGATAAGAACTACATTTTGCTTCCCTTCGGGTGGCGCTATGAGTCAAAGAGTTACTGTTTAGAAAAAGGTACTGCAATGTTCATCTATAAATAAACTGCAATAGTAACATTTCTGATACTGAGTATAATTTAACTAAGATTTATATTTCTTGGAACCTATAAAGCCGTTCTGGAACTTCAAATGATTTCCAGACTTTAATTAAGTATTCGGTCAAGTTCTCGCTTTTCCTCAATTTCTCATCTTCCATTACGTCACATTTTAAAATATCTTCACGTTTAGAGAAAATAAGTGAAAAAATATCATCTAACTTATGATAAATTGTAAAAGTTATTCTCCCGCCAAAGTCAAGAAGGATATTTTTCTCCTTTTTCCCGAAACTGAAGTGAAGAATTGAAGATGAAAAAAAAAAAAAGGAGAGAAATTTTCCCTCCAAGGTTCGGAAGTAGAAAAAGTCTAAAAAAGTTGCTCTGTTATCTGCTTCATTGGTTCCTCTGACCGGTACGGTTATGGAGGCACTTGGAGGGAAAGTGGTTTGGTTTGAAAATTATGAAACTTGAATGGCAACTGTGCATTCCTCTCTGGGAGGTGGGACCGCTTCTGATTTTGACGGGGAGAATAAATCATTTAGATACAAAGTTAAGAGACAGAGGAAGAAAAATAGTTGAAATAAGTTAAATATTTAGGTAAGAATTGAAATAAAATCATTTTTCCGATATGCTTATTTAATTAAATGCTATGGAAAATATGTATAAGAAATGAAACAAGGGTATATAAAGCAGAATTTATTTTCCAAAACACGTGTCCCAGCTAGGAATCAAACCACTAATTTCAAATTGGTCTGCAGAGGACCCACTCATTGTGCAACTGAGATCTTTATTTTTGTATAAAAATAAAAAAATCAGTCAAACTGTTGTCTAAGTTATATTTAATAAATTACTTATATTTTGAATTTTTGCTTGGAAACAATTTCCATAATGAATAACGTAATGAAATGATTTATTAACCTACGAGGCTATTTATTGTTTGTGCGGTTGCTCTCTCTTTTTATGATGAAGAGCTGTTTTTCGCCAGGCAGACCCACCCAAATCCACCCCCACCCCCACTCCCACACACATACATACACATGTATACACATACACATACATACACATGTATACACATACACACACATACACATGTATACATATACACGCACACACCCTCACACACACAGACACACAGTTTTTATGCAAAAATGGAGTATTCGTATTCTATAGTGCCCAAAATTTGCAGATTCGTTGCAAACAAAGTTGTATAGTGCGGAAAATTATATATTATCGTATTGTATTTGTATTTAAGCGCTAATTTCTTCTATAGTTAGTTACTGCCATGGATAAAAATTGTTCTTATTAAAATATTGTATGTATAAGACAAAAATACAAAGTTCAAATCGGTTTCGGAGGTAAAAACAACGACCTTCGAGATAAAAGAAACAGAGCAAAAACACCAAATTCACCTTAACATGAAGATAGTTCTGTTTGCCTTTGAAAATGTTTATAACATATACATTGTTGTCCTAGTTTTGTTTTAATAAGTAATATGTTAATCACAGCTAGATTTAGATAGCAATTTGAATGAATTGTTAACTCATTGACGTAGCTAGGCGTTCTGAAAGAGAGAGGTTAGATAGGGTGTAACAGTTTTAAATTTCGTTTTCCAATGAAGGGTCTATAGCGAACTGAAGACAATTATTAGCCAATATTATCACTAAACACTCACTACGTCTGTAGTTTAGGTGGTAAAATTGTAGTTTTATAATTTTCGAAAACTGTTTATAACATATACATTGTTGTTTTCGTTTTGTTTTACTAAGTAACATGTTAACCACAGCTAGATATAGCAATTTGAATGAATTGCCAACCCATTGACGTAGCTAAGCGTTCTGAAAAAGAGAAGTCATATAGGACAAGCATGTCAAACTCAAAGGCTAACATGGGCCAAATGAAGAAGGTCTAAGTTTATGTGGGCCGCCAAAAAAACCCCTTCCATTTTTATAGAGAATTAGGTTTATTTCGAAAAGTACAGTATATATATATATATATATATATATATATATATATATATATATATATATCTGAGACAGTGGTAAAATCAATGTTTTCTTCCTGACACTTGGCATCTCTTCTCTGCTACTATCTTTTCTAATTCGGGGAAATTTTGTCGGCAGTGGCTACTTTCAAACTGAACCAAGGTGAATGCCAGTAATTCTTGATCTGACAGGTGACTTATTTCCTTTCATGAGTCAAAATAATTGCTCGCACCGATAAGTACTTCCAAACATGGAAATAATTTCAGATGCAAATTTTTGAGTATTTTCAAACGTGGCTGGCAAATATTTGTAAAATTCAGGCACACCATCGTCACTTAATTGTGCCTTCAAATCTGAATAGCACTGGATCACGATAACCTCCATTTGCATATGATTAGGTACTAATTCTATATTTAGCGAGAGAATCTAAAAAAAACAAAAAAAACTTGTCTTTCAAAAATTTAAAATCTGCAAACCTTGTTTCAAATGCAGTTCTAAGGCCTAAATTTTTCCTGCGTATTTTTGATAGGATGCAATTTTACCTAAACTTGATATGTTGTATGTCGGAAAGTGCATCAAATCTTTATTTCTCAACTGCGTTTCCTAAAGAGCTAGCTTATGCTTTAACTTGGTCACACATTTCGTAATGACCTGATCTTTCCCCTGCAGTTTTAAATTTAAATCGGATAAGTGTTTTGTTATATCAACCAAGAAGGATAAATATTGCAACCATACTGGATCAAAAAACAAGCCCGTGTCTTGATTTTTCGTTATAAAAAACTGACATATTTATTCTTTCTAGTCCCAGAATTGTTTAAAAACCTTGTAACAGAATAGCCAATGTACCTCGGTACAGTAAGACAACCCGGAATATTCGCTTTCTAATTCACTTAATAAAACAGAGAACTGTCGCTGATTTACGCCTCGAGATCTTATAAAATTGATAAGTTTTTGATAATGTCAACACATTTTCAATTTTTATTACCTTCGTACATAATACTTCTTGATGTATAATGCAATGCGTATGATGAATCTTGGAACCATCATATTTTTCACTTTGTTTTTTTCGCAGTAGTGTCACGAAACCGTAGGTTTTTCCGGTTATTGAAGGCGCTCCATTTGTTGCTACAGATGTCAATTTAGACATAGATTGTATTTTTGCAAAAGTTCATAGTCACGATAAAAAATATCTTGTCCTGTCATAGTGCTACGCATCGGTACTAGTTCCAATAATTCCTCAAAAATGTTGAAATCCGTGTTGCAAGCAAGAAGAAACATAGCTAACTGAGCTAAGCCTCCAATGTCTGTACTCTCGTCACAGGCAATGGAAAAAGCTTCGAAACTGGATGATTTTGCATAGGGGGGGGGATCAAGTAAATCATTTCTCCATCTGAAGCTGTGAAACATGGTTTTGTAATATAAACAAACAGAGCACTTCTCATAACCTCTGCTATTTTATAATTGAGTTTCGGTTCTCGTTTTGATTTTAGCTTAATGATTTCGTTGGTTAATCATAGGAACATAAGAGAGTATTTTTTTTAAGTTTGGGTTTTAGACGAATGTATGGCAGTGAAATTATTAGGTTATTTCGAATAAAAGCATGGCTAGACCAAGACGTTTTCTTTCTGTTAATAAATATGCATAATTAGAAAAACAAAAATTAAGCTATGAAAAGTTTATCAAAACTTTTTACAAATACTGTTATATAGACTGGGCCGCAAAGATATTCGTTGTGGGCCGCGAGTTTGACATGCTTGATATAGGGTGTTAGAGTTCTGCATTTCGTTTTCTAATAAAGGGTCTAGAGAGAACTGATGAAAATTGTTAGCCAATATGATCCCTAAACCTCTTTAAACCCCACAGTCTACGCCTGTATTTTATGTAGTAAAATTGTTATTTTATAATTTTCGCTTTATATATTGCTACAAGGCACTCAGTATACCGAATTTGAACTGTTTATATCCTAAACATTTCTCCTGTAGAATTTTGATTTAAATCGCTCTATTTATAGGGAAAACTGATAAATATGACATTTCCAACTTTTCAGTAAGGCAAGAATCAATAAGGCGAATTGAAATTTAAAAATCTTTAATTTTATAATTTTTATTTTATAGATTGCTTTAAGATACTCACCATATTGAATTCAAACTCTTATCTTGCTGAAGAGATTTTCTGTAGAATTTTGATTTAAGTCATTCCATTTGAGAGAAAACTACATAAGCTGATAGATACGATATTTGCGAGATTTCCAATCGTCATTAAGGTTATTTAAAATTTGATTAGTCAGATATTTCAATGTTTTTCCTTAAGAGTAGCAGTGGAATATTCAACATAACGAAAATTAAACTTCTAAATTTATTAGTCGGCTTTAGAAATTAAGTGCACATGCAGAAGTTTCATAGAAAAACAAAATATTTGTTGCATTTATACAAAAAATCGGCTGGGACAAAATAAATCACATTAATAATGCCTTGTATCATTACATCTACCCGTGTTCCATAGAGCTAGGAGTATCATTATACAGACGATATTTTTTCCGCAAATTTATTTGAAAAAAAAAAAAAGGATATCATGTTGCTAAGTAATGGAATTAAAACCCAATCAGTTTAAACAACAGACAGTATTTTATTAGTAGACGATTAGAATTTTCAACTAAATTAAATCAATTACGGATTCCGGTTGAAAAGTTACGATTATTGATAATTTCAATTTTTTACGTCATCTAATTTGTTTTGGCAAGTGTTTTTCAAACTCATATATTGAGTTTAGCCAATTTTAAAAACATAATAACATAATAAATATTGTACGGGTATATCTTCTAATATCATGTTAACGCTTTCATTTTGGCATGAGACAATTTCATATATTTTTGTAAATTTGTTTACAAACGGGACCAGGAATTTCTATTTTTCAGATATGCCTGTGAAGATGACTTTGTATAGCAAGAACAGAGTTTTTATGTTTCTTTTTAGGAAAGTAAAATTAACTATTTTAATTCAATGTTTTCAATAACAATGCCATTTAGAATACTCTAGGAATTTGCACAAAATTGTGAGTTTTATGTCTCTTTATATTATATATCTTCAGTACGAAGAAAGAGTATACTGCTAGTCGACAATAAAAATGTCACCAAAATCAACCCAGTAGGTTAGTGCAAAGATGTCATAGGCCTGAAAGTGACCGCAGTGCGATTAGTACATGCAGATTCAGTGGACTTTGGTATATTGAGCGCCTATTTCAAATAAGTCAAAAGCAACGCAATAAGTTAACCTGGATGATAAAATGCAACAGGAAGGTAAAAATAGCAGAAGGTGACCAGTCAGATTGCTAGTTGTACGTAAATCTGACAGTAGACGGTGGAAAATGCATAGTCCATTTCGAATATAAACTTTTGTAATTCCGTCCCAGTACTTCAATGATAGAGAGTCGGCTGTCTAGTGCGAAAATCCGTGTTCAAATCCCGGTTGGGGCAGAAAGGTGTTTTACAACATGAACGGGAATCTAGTGTAGTTATGAAATGCCCACGACAATTCAAATTTGAATTTGAGAAAGAATATGTACTTACAATTAATTGTTGCGTATCTAGCAACGGGTGAAGCATGGCATATATTTATTACGTTCCACATACGCATTTCATGCTTTACTGATGTCGGTGCTTATTAATTAGACAACGCATCAGAACTTTGCATTTCTCGCCTTTCTTTTTTTTCTTGCTGAAGTTCGTATCCTAAAGTTTTAAATTATCACCGAGGGACATTGCAATCACTTTTATTCGGTCAATTCTGGTTACTTTACTATAGATATGCTATTGAGATAGACTTAATGTGTACGTTCACGGATTTTTCTTTACAAAGTTTGTAAAAAACCTTGCTGCCCCAACCGGGAATTGAACCCTGGATCTCCAAACTGGCCAGCCGACTCTCCACCGTTGAGCTACTGGGACGAAAATGCAAGCTCTTATCGCCGAAGTGGACTCTACATTCTCCACCCTCTAATTTCAGATTGGCGGGTAATTGACAATCTGACTGACCACCTCCTGCTATTTTTACCTCAGGATAGCCTCCTGCTACTACCATTTTTACCCAGGTTAGTATCCTGCGTGGTCATTATTTTCTCAATTTGAAATCGGCGCACAATCTTTCGGAGTCCACCGAATCTGTACTTATCGTACTAAGGTCACTTTCAGATCTCCACCATATCTGCACTGACCTAGAGGGTTGATTTGTTCGGAGTGTCATTGTAAAGAGTCTTGCTGCCTCAACAGGAAATCGAACCCCGGATATCTGAACTGACCAGACAAAGCTCTACCGTTGAGCTATTGGGATGAAATTGCAAACTCTTATCCTCGAAGTGCATTCTGCAAGTTATTGGTGTACTTAATGACTGCCCTAGGGAAACTGTGTAATGAGATTCTCTGTTGAAGATAGATATACAGATGATAGAGCACTGATCCCGATATCTAGGTATTTGAAATTCAAGTCCCTAAATCTATCTATCTACGTATATATATTAATTGCCAAGCGTCTGTCTGTCCGCCTGTCTGTCTGCCTGTCTGTCACGCTTTTTTTGGGCACTTCCCGATTAGATAGAGACTTGAAATTTTGTACACGGCTCGGTCGTTCGATAAAAATCCCTGGAAAAATCGAATTTTTCGAAAACGTTCTCTAGAGGGGGTGGTTCACACCGAAACGTTCAAAAAGTTAAATGATCGAAAAGCATACTTTGCAATGAGATAGAGACTTCAAATTTAGTGTATGGGTAAATCGTTCAAAAGGAAGAAAGTGTGCAATTTCAGATTTTCAATATTTTTCACTTAAGGGGGTGCCGAAAACCAAAATGTTCGATTTGCCGAATAATTGAGAAACTACTTCTTTAAAATTTGATAGAGACTTGAAATTTGGCATGTGAGCTAATCATTTCATGAAAACACATAAGACGAATATGGATCTTCAAAAATGTTCGTTTAGGGGGTGCTTTAGAGAAAAACTTTAGAAAGGTGAATTGTTAAAAACCTGCTTTGAGATGAGATAGACATTTTAAATTTGTTGTACGGTAAATAGTTTGGGGGAAGAAAGTGTACAATTTAAGTTTTCCAATATTTTCTACTTTAGGGGATGTCGCACATCAAAATGTTCGATTTTCGGAATAAAAGAGAAACGCCCCGTTTAAAACGTGATGGAAGCTTCATATTTGGTATATGGGAAAGTCATATGACAGAAAATCCGAACAAAAGGGAGTTTTTCAAAAATGTATTTTTAAGGGAGTATTCCACAGAAAAACATTCGAAAGGTGAACTGAAAGAAACAACATGCTTCGCAATGAGATAGAGACTTCAAATTTGGTGTATGCGTAAATAGCTCAAAAGGAAGAATGCGTGCAATAGAATATTTCCGAGATTTGTAATTGTGAGGAATTCCGCACACCAAAACGTTCGAAAAGTGAAAATATAAAAAAACATGCTTTGGGACCAGATAGAGACTTCCAATTTGGTGTATGGCGATATCGTTCGAAAGAAAGAAAGTGTGTAATTTCAGATTTCCAATATTTGCTACTTTAGGGCGTATCACACACCAAAATGTTCGATTTGTTTAATGAATGAGAAACGCCTAATTTAAAATTTGATAGAGGCTTTAAATTTGGTATATAGCCTAATCCTTTGATAAAAAACCCAAGACTAATAGAGTTTTTCAAAAATATTCTTTTAAGAGCTCCACATGAAAACGTTCGAAAGATGAAATGATAAAATTGCATGCTTCAATTTCAGTATGAGATAGAGACTTCAAATTTGGTGTGTGGATAGATAGTTCGAAAGGAAGAAAGTGAGCAATATCAGTTTTCTAATATTTTCTTCTTTAGAGGGTTCCGCACACCAAAATTTTCGATCTTAAGAAAAAATGTGAAATGTGAATTGTTCAAAAATGTATGCCATTCAAGGGTTGCTTATTGTTAAACCATTGATTTTCAACGGGTATTCGGCTAGTATAACTTAGATCGGCGCCCGAGCATTGTTGTAAAAAATAAAGATATTCACTAGAATTTTGACTAGAAGTTCTTAGTTGTGATTATTTAAATTATTATCATTGTCGACTAAATATAATGCTTTCTTTCAGATTTTAATTTTCGACTAAATGTGTATGTAATGAACACCACCAGCTGAGGCAGTACAATGTTTTATTAAAAGGACGCTACAAGTTATCGAATTAAACAAGTAGGAACAATATGTTATATATTTATATAATATTTTGTTGTTATTCTTTACATAACCTTTTGAATTATGCTTTTCCTGACCATTATATTATTATTTGGTTATTGTGTTTTTAGATTAGTTAATTGTGATTTAATAATACGTATGCAAATTTTATCTAATTTTGCTAATCTAGCTACTCGAGTGAGAAATTGACTATTTTTGAGTAATGCGTAAATTATAAACCTCTTAAGAAATTCAATCGCAGAATCTACGTTATTAGCTTTTATAATGATTTTGACAAAAGTTTGTTGAAGTTATAAATCACTCTACCGCTACAAAATTTGATGCTAAATTAATATTAGGTATTATCAGCTCTGTCTAAATTCAATCTTAAGAAATAGATGTTTAAATGGTAAACGCAAAATGCAACCATTTTACTGTAAATTTTGAAATAAAAATATGAAAATGTCTAAACATTTAGTTATACACATCATGCTTTTTGATAAACTGGGTAATTTCAGACAAATTTTGTGAAATTTGTTAAAAACAATTAACACGCTACGCAAAATTCTAATGAAATAATCTTAAATTCTTTTGGACACAAGGTATATATGACAATAAGCTTTTACATGAAATGAAATTAAAGAGTGATATTAACGTTCAAGAAAAATACAGTCAAACATGCTGATATGGAAGTTGATTCAATTATCAATAATATTAAAAAAATATACTGAAATTTTCAGATTATTACTTAAGATTATATTCAGATTATTACTTAAGATATCATGTTAATGGTAGATAATTTACCTAAAGATAAATTTTGAAAAAAAAAACGGTTATTTGTTGTTTTGATTTCGTAGTTGATGACATGTTTTGAAATTGTTAAAACTTTGTTTCAAACTAATTTACAATAAAAAGAAAATCTGTATTGGAAACAGAAATGTATGTACTACAAGATATATATAAGAATATTCAGATACACATATAAAATTTACATTTCAAAGTAGACAAACACCATAATGGTGAAACTTTGTCAGTTACAACATAATTTCTATTCATATCAGATTCGAAGAAATAGATGTGTCATGGAAAATTAATTAGTTAAAATAATAGTATGGCAAATTTTTTGCCACACATACAATTAATAATTTAAGATGGATGCAGAAAACTAGAAATATTAAAAAAATGCATTTACTTAGAAATTAATTTATAGTTATTAAGGTATATAACTTGCAGTATCAAATCAAAAATTCCAGTTCCTATTGCCCGTATGTGAAAAAACCGGTAGTTTTAAATACTCCACAGAACGGCGTTCTCATGCGTGTTGCATAAGCCCTATAACATCATTGGCGCTGACAGTTTTATCATTCACATAATTCTTTAAATGACATTTGCATGCCAAGTTTCGCGGCTGCAGCTCAGTTTTTTATGGGTGTATATATATTTTTTACAACAGAGTCAATTTTCACAAATGCGAATCTAGCACATTATTACTTTCCTTATATACATACTGTATAAAGAAAGTATTGTGACGGGGTCGAAAATTCGAAATCGAGTTTTCGACGGGAGAGCACGTTTCAAGCATACCTGATCACGAATCGAACATTTTTGAGCTGATGTCTGTGTGTGTGTGTGTGAAATTATGTGTGTGCGTGTGTGTGTGTGCGTGTCAGTGAGTCTGTGGATACGAACGAATGGAGCGATTCGAATGAAATTTGGTACAAAAATCACAATTCGTGAATACTGGAAGCCTATTGTTTTTAAACGTAATCGAATGTTCAGAACCCCCCCTAAATTTTCGAGTGAAATTTTGAAGAAATCACCAAAAAATCTAAACCTTTAATAAAGTTACCTTTAGAAAATATACTTTGAGTAATACATTTGTATTTGAACGCCAATAGTCATTTATCTGCTATAAGAAGAATTTATTTCTCCGTCCATAACGCTTGGCGAGATTTTGGCGATGAATTTGTCGGAATGTCGCCAACTTGGCGATTTTCTTTAATGTTGCCAAATTAACGAAAATCTCGCCAAATGGATATGAATGACACTAAATCAATAAAAATGACGATTAATTGACGAAAATTCAATATCTTGGAAAGAATATAAATATCTACTATAAGAAAAACCTATTTTTTTATTGTAAAAGTAGTAAATTCATTGCATTATATAAGGAAAGTTATGTGTTGCCCACATCAGATTTTTTTAATAAAGTACCATCAAATCACTGTTAAAAAAAGCCCTGATAAGATTTGTTGGTGATGATAGTGATGGTGGTGATGGTGATAGTAGTAATTGTGACAATGATAGTGTTGGCAATGGGTTGGTAAAAATAAGCTAGAGAAAATAAAGTTTTAAATTATGAAAATTTGAAGTTCGTGACTGTGTTCCGACAATGTCTAAATTTGATAATCTGCAGAGAAAATATATGTTGGACGCGTAAAATTTGGTTCATTGATGTCTAAATGTCTGTGTGTATTTATTTATCTGTGGGCTTGTTGTTTCGATATAGCTTGAAAAATTTGAACAAACAAACAAACAAAAATTCGAGCGGTTATTGTAATTAATCAGAGACCAATTGAATTTTAAGGAGCTCGAATCAGAGGAAGATCTTCATTTTTTCCAAAAATTGAAGAATAATTAAATCATAATATGGTATAGAAATAGCCATTATAATTTAATTTAATAATCCGTCATTTTATGTGTTATTTAAAATCGATTAACATATTTTACAAACCGTTAATATGCGTCGTTTATATCATATTACATGAGGAAGTGACAACTGCTTTTAAAGCAATTTGAAATGAATAAAAACAACGGTTGGAAGTACTCCATGTCTTTCCCGAGATATTAGAAATTTTATTTTTCCACACGGAGTATGTCCAAAGGGTACGTACAAGGGGTACGTAGCAGATCGAATGTAATTTTTGTACAACCATTGCTGTCAATAATTGAAATAGGTCTAATAATTATCGGTGAGCTAGGAATAATAATATTTCCAGAACGTTGACAGTTTGCATTCGCGAGAGATTACACAAATTTGATCCAAACTGTAAAAATCATAAAAAAATATAAATATCTGCTCTATCATCGAATGGGTGAATTCTTTATAAGTGGTTTTAACCTGAAACAAATGCATATCATTAAGATATCATAAGCTGTTGTCGAGATATTAATTTACATTTTTTAAAATATTATTAATGTATGGAGACAAAAAATATGTATATATGAAAAGAAAATACAAAATTAGATCAGTGAAAGCAATGCAATGCAATAATCACCCACGAAACATTATTACATATAAATCAAAGGTATGATAACAGAAGAATACCAATATGCATAAATCTCATCTAATCACAACCGGAAACTCTAAAATCCCCTTTCATAGTCCACTTTCTTTCTGAACAAAATCTACAACTGGACAAAGTCCAGGGCAAACTCAATAAAGGAGGAACTCTTCTTCAACCCTTATTGCGAACTCCGTCCCACAGCCGGTATGGTATCGTTGAATTGTATATATTTTTCAAAGAAATAAAAATAAAGAAAAAAGTGGTGGGGGATGGAACGCTGCACTTTTATTAATTTTTCGGTATATTTCTTTCCAAAACTTTTTTCATCTTCGTAAACCGTTTAGGATATCGGGGGAAGCATTTCTTCTGCACACAAAGGTTTCAGCTTCATTTTGAAAGTTGAGAAGAATATACGGAGATTGCCTTTGGCAGTTTGGGTTTCAGTTTAGGAGGTTCCAGTTTACCTTTGGTTATGAAATAAAATGCAATTTCCGATGCCTGAGTTTGAATAGTATAAATAGGTATGAAAATAAAAGAGGAATGAATTTGCCTGGTGTTTAGATTCAATTCCGACTGTATAAATATTAAGAAAACTTAAATGACATAATTAAGGGGTTCTATATATTCAGAGAGTTCTTACTCAAAATAGAATTCTATAAAGAGCATCTCCAAAGTTGCGATTGATTTTCCACTGAAGATGAGATCATCTACAGTGTTCCTAGGAAAACCATTAAGCATCCCAATAATTTTGCAAGGAAAGGTTTTTGGAGTAGTACATTAGGTCTATCTAGAACAGTATATTTCAGACATTTTTGTTCACGGAACCGTTTTGAAATTTGATTTGATGGCGAAATTTCAAAATGAGGAAAAGTGCATCGTGGTTTAAAGTATTTTAACTTAATTGAATTTAATTTAAATTTAAATTAATTTTAAAAATGTGTAATTAAAAAACTAAATAAACTGCTGATCAGATTACTTAGGCGCTAATTTGGAAGTGGCAGAGTTTGGGGCTTTTTCATGTAACATTTTACAAAAGTTATGTTTTATCTTTTTTCCTATTCAAGTGCTTTTTGTCTGTTTTTTGGTCTTTTTAATTGATTTATATCAATACGTCACTGTTCTGTCAATATTGATTTTGGGTATATATTGTTTACATTGTTATTTTGCTATTTGTCTTACTGACTGAATAAATATGTTTTCATTAACTGTAAGATTCTAAATATTTAATAAATTTCTCCCGCCCGTCTAATTGCCATTCTAAACCGGGTGAATCGGACATGGTGAGTCGGACCGGGTTAGTCTAACCGGATGAGTTTGACCTGGTAAATGCAAGTTTTCTTATTGCCATTTCAGGTATAGGCTATTTCATGCTAATGAGCTAGTAATAAGCGTGAAACTGGTGTATGAATACTTTTATCTGAAATAGGTGCATGTTCCTAAAATTGGGAAAGTCAGACAAGTTCTGTAAGGGAAAAATATATCGGTCATGATAATGAACTTAAAATCAAAAATACGAATTATCTCTTTATGTGTCAATGTCACTTTCAAATTCTGTTTTCATTTAACTGAAATACAACCCAATTGAAACATTATTCCGGCGTGTTAAGAACTTGTGAGACACCTGGAAATATAAGCATCGATCACCAGCTGGACAGACAACGTTTGAACCAATGAGATGCAGAGTCACTACTTTTTTCTGCTGCTTTTTATGTGAGCTATATGGGGGTGCGATAGCCCAGTGGTTAGTGCGCGGGGATTGCACTCGGATGACAGAAGTTCGATTTCCAGTCTGCCCAAACGGTCTCCGTGTTCACGCGCAGTACGGGCACGTTAAACCGTACGTCCTAGCAAGAAGTTAGTGCTAGGGGAAGGAGGATACTGTCACTGTGGATGCCACACTCATTTGGCTACGGTCTAAATTAAGTGGTCTAAACAAATACTTTAGATCTTAGGGTAAATCGGACGGTCGAAGAAGACGTGAACTATATGGGAGTGGGATAGCCCAGTGATTATAGCGCGGGAATTGCACTCGATTGACCCGAGTTCGATCCTGTGATCTGTCCAAAATGTTGCCGTGTTTACGCTGAGTACGGAAACGTTAAATATGCGAGTCCGTAAGTCCTTCCGAGAGGTTGGTGGTAGAAGGAGGGTACGGTCCCTTTATATGCTGCCCCACCGAGTTCTGATTTCAATTGGGTGGGTCTGTCCCGGTCGTCCAAGCATATACCTTACGTTTTCGGGTAGGCCGGAAGGTCTGGGTAGAATAGAAAGAGAAATGTATAATTTACTCCATCAGATTTTAGTTCTAACGCAACTTTTGATTTGACCCTCTTTTTTCATTCTTTAATTTATTCGTAATTATTAGCACCATGTCCGTTGTAATTCTTCGTGAATTGAAACTTCTATTATACGTGGTAGTGTCTTCGGAGATTTTCAAGTATGGCCTTCTTCGGAGTTAAGTCATATGCTGCAGCGTGTGTTCTGCGACCAAGTATAACCACGCGCATAACCACATATACGTTTATGCGTATAACCACGGGCTTCGCGATAGTATCATGAAAGTTCCACGACGTGATAATTTTGTGTAAAATTTCTTAAAGGGAAATAAAAATAATGAGTGAATTCTAGAATGAATAATTTAGACCACAATGTACTTTTCTTCTAATTTTGGGGTTTCCGCCATCAAATTGAATTCGAAAAAGGATTTGAGACAAAAACAGTTTTCAAAGCACTTTTGTACGGCATCTAATATGTATAGTTGATTGGATTTACCTTTTTTGAGTGAGGTCTAATAGGAACTTGTTTCTCCGTCAGCCTATAAGAGGATACTACACACCGATTTTACTTAGCAGAAATGAAATATCTCACATTTTTCAGTGTTACACTCTTGGGAAAATCTCTTCATACTTTTTTTGTAGCATCACTTGTTAGTTCTGACGTTTTGATTTCATGATATGTGTAAGATATTTTGAAAAATATTTTCCTCCTGTAAGCTATAAAAATTGAAATTCTCCATAGCTATACACTTTTTTATGACATATCTCCAAAACTTTTAGTGAAAATCTACAAAAAAAATTCTTATGTTCAATACACGAATTTTGTGACCCTTCTGATATCTTGGTTGTTGTTCGTTGTATGTCACATACGCATCACATACAATATGCACATCATACAACTTATTCTAATTTATTGCAGACGTATGTAGATATTTTGTAAATATTTTTTCTTAAGTTTGTTAGAATTTCTTAGCTATATGCAATTTTTTTTGTCTATTGTATCTCGCATATTTATCACATCAAGCAGATTTTCCTTGTTTGATGTACCACTTCTTTAATACTGATTTTAATTTCTATATTTATTATATAAATAATATGCTGTATAATACAGAATACATATACACACACACACACACATATATATATATATATATTAGAGATGAACGAATATTATTGCGCAATACTTAAGTCACTCAAATGCTATATATTCCTTGTATTCGAGACCTCCAATATAACGTCAATATAGATATATATATATATATATATAAAATATTAAAATTGTAAATCCAATGGTAAAATGGAAGAAGTAACTCATAATACACTATCTTAAAATTTTTTAAATATATATATATACTTGTATATATTTTAGGATAGCCCATTTTTTATAGTGCTTCTTCATTGATTGCTTGCTTGCTTGCTATTAGTTATTAATTCAAATTCAAATTTAATTATTTCATTAATTTGATAATCAATTATTTTTACTTTTAAATATTTTCGAACAATGTTTATTTTAAATTATTTAGTTACTTTACATATAATTGTAAACAAATGGTATTGTTATGGGCTAAAAATTTCAACTACCGGGCAGTGATGGGATTGTATATTTAGAGTGTGCCTCATTTGTATATTTAATGGAAGTGAAATTATATTTTGATGAAGTAATTTAATGAATATTTAATTTATTTAATATTTATAATTATATAATTAAAACTGAAATATATGAAATTTAAATTTAAATATTCCATCATTTTAACATTTAAAATAATATTTTATGTTTGCTTTTAGATATTTTTAAATAACTGTTTTAAAACAAATTTTTAGTTAGTTTATATATGATTATACATAAACTAGCCGAATACCCGTTGAAAATCAACAGTTTTCGCAATAAGCAACCCCTGAATATTGTCATTTTTTTTAATAATTCGCTTTTCGCATTTATTCGGAAATCGAATATTTTAGTGTGCGGAACCCCCTAAAGAAGAAAATATTGTAAATTTTAAAATGCGCACGTCATCCTTTCGAACTATTTACCAGTACACCAAATTAAAGTCTCTATCTCATCCCGAAACATACTATTTTATCATCTCCCCTTTCGAACGTTTTTCTGTGGAGCACACCCATAAATGAACATTTTTTGTAAAACTCTGTTTGCCTTGGGTTTCTTATCAAATGATTGGCTCATATACCATATATTAAGCCTCTATCACATTTAAAAAGAAGCGTCTCTCATTTATTCCAAAAATCGAACATATTGGTGTTCGGCACCCCCTAAAGATACAAATATTGGAAATCCGAAATTGCACACATTATTCCCTTCAAACTATCTACCAGTACACCAAATTTGATGTTTCTATCCGATCGTGAAGCATGTTTTTCTATTACTATATATTTCGAACGTTTTTCTGTTTTGCACCCCCTTAAATGATCCTTTTTGAAAAACTGTAATAATCTTAGAGGTTTTTTATCAAGTGATTACCCCATATACTGAATTTCAAGCCTCTATCACATTGCAAAGGAGGCGTTTTTCATTTGTTCGTCAAATCGAGCAATTTAGTGAGCGGCACCCCCTACAATAGCAAATGTTGGAAAACTGAAATTGCACACTTTCTTCCTTTTTAACTATCTACACGTATACCAAATTTGAAGTCTCTATCTCATCGCAAAGCATGCCTTTTCTATCATTTCACCTTTCGAACGTTTTTCTGTGGAGTACCCACACCCTTAAATATACATTATAGAAAAACTCCATTCATCTTGGGTTTTCTATTAAATTATTCGTTCATATATCAAATATCAAGCCTCTATCACGTTCTAAAAGGGGTGTTTCTACTTCATTCCGAAAATCGAACATTTTTGTGTGCGACACCCCCTAAAGTAGAAAATATTGGAAAACTGAAATTGTACACTTTTTTCCTTCCAAACTATATACTCGTACACCAAATTTCAAATCTCCATCTCATCCCGAAGTATTTTTTCTTATCAATTCACCTTTCGAACGTTTTTCCTCTGGAGTACCCCCTTAAATGAACATTTTTGAAAAACTATATTCGTCTTGGGTGTTTTCATCAAATGATTAGTCTCTATACCTAATTTAAAGCCTCTATCAAATGTTAAAGGAGCCGTTTCTCATTTATTCGGTACATCGAACATTTTGGTGTGTGGCACCCCCTTAATTGGAAAATATTGGAAATTTGAAATTGCACACTTTCTTCCTTTTGTACGGTTTACCCATACACCAAATTGCAAGTCTCTATCTACTCGGGAAGTGCCTAAAAAGCGTGACAGACAGACAGACGGACACTTGGCAATTAGTATATATAGATGTTATTATTACAGGATCAAAATATTAACTATAGGGCACCGATGGGATTGTATATTTAGGGTATATTTCATTTCTATATTTAATAATGGGGAAATTATATTTCGATGAATTATATTTCGAAAATTAATGAGTATTTTATTTATCTAATATTGCGAATTATAAATTTAGGAAATATGACGATTATTTAAAGGAAATTTAAATCAATGTATTTCATTATTTTTACATTTAAAACCATTTTTTTTTTTACTTTTTAATATTTTTAAATAATATATTTTAAAAGTATTTTTAGTTGCTCTAAAATGATTGTAAACAAATGCTACTACAGAATCAAAATTTTAACTATCAGGTTCGTTGCATTAGTAGGGCGTTTCGCATTTGTATGTTTACGGAAAGTGAAATCATGTTTTGATGAAGAAAATTAATTAGTGTTAAATTTATTTAGTATTAAAATTGTAAATTCAAAGACTAAAGGACAGTTATTTAGTGAAATTTTAAATTTAAATATTTCTTTTAAAATCTTAACATTTAAAAATATATTTTTTTATTTTTTATATATTTAAATATGTAATTTTCTTTTTTCAATACAACTTACGTACTATTCGATATCTGAGAAAGGAAAAATATTTTACAACTATATATAACAAGTAATAGAGAGTTATTCACCATTTTTTAAAGACCAGGCATTTAACTATATATAGAAAATTGTCTGATTAAAATTAAAAACTACATTAATTGCTTTAACGCATATAAAATTGTATCTAGCTTTTCAACTAATCAATCGCTCAGTTATTGACGGAAACATTTGTTATTTCATCAAAATTGGCCAGACGGACATAAAAGAAACAACATTCCCTGCTAAAATCTGTTATATATATTTATAAATATATAACAGATTTTAGCAGGGATTGTATATATATATATAATAGTTTGAAAGTCCAATGATCCAATGTAAGAAAAGTGAGAAGCTGTAACTCGAAAAAGCTAACTTTCTAACAATCCTACAAAATAAAAGTATAAATCATCAAATCTTCCACGTGGACAAGGACTAGGCCTAAATAATGGATATATATATATATATATATATATATATATATATATATATATATATGGATATATATATATATATATATATATATATATATATATATATATATATATATATATATATATATATATATATAGTTGTAATGTGGATGTTGGTGTCATGAAAAAAACAAACATATTAATAAAAGTTTAAATGTTTACAGAAAATGACACACGGAATATTTAATAGCTGACGGATTACTTATTAACATATTATGAATGCCTATGTTATGAAAACACACATATATATATATATATATATATATATATATATATATACGTATATATATGCATATATATATATATATATATATATATATATATATATACGTATATATACGTATATATATATATATATACATATATATACGTATATATATGCATATATATATATATATATATATATATATTCAAAATGAAAAGAGGTATGTATGGAAACAATATACCATAAGATGGCCGGGAGAAGTGTGATTTCTGATGATTTTATAGTGTTGTATTTCACGGTATTTTCATATTATATATATATATATATATATATATATATATATATATATATATTATATATATATATATATATATATATACGTATTTTCTTTTTTTTTTGTCTTTTAATGCCTTATTGATTTTATAATTTTCTATTTGAAAATGTTAATTAAAAGTTGACTTCTTAATCAAAAGTTGACTTGTTGATTAATCAAAAGTTGACTTGTTAGCAATATTTCGCCAAGTTCATCGATAAGATGACCTAATGTGTCGCCAAATTCAAGCAACACAGACTTTTAAATTATAACAATGGTTTTCTGTTACGTATTCCTAACAATATGATGTCACCTTCGCTACATACTTCCGTTTGATTTAAGTCACACTTCTTTCGAGATTAATCATAAGATACTGCTATACCGCGCCTTTATTTCACATAAAAACGCGATCAGAGTATTGATTTATATCCATATCTACAATAAGAAAAGAATAATTTCTGATTTACATAAAAATGCAAGTTTATTAATTTGTTAGGAAAGTCATATTTTTGTTATGCAGAGATCGCCAAATTTTCGCCAAGGTCAAACGAGCCGGACCTTCACATTACAACAATGGTTTCCAGTTAGATATCCGTAACAATAGAGATACATGCATCTTTATCAATGCATGTAAGGAGCGCTATCTTTTATCCCACCTCAGATTCTACGGAATAAAATATCCCATAGAAAGAAGGAAACGAAATTCTGAACTCGTACAAAGCGGGCGGAAATACAATATTTAATTCCAAACGTCAAAAGCCAGCCGACCATCGTTATTAGCACATAGTTTCAGTATTCTGAAAGAGGGACAAATCCGGTACCGGAATCGATCTCGGATTCCTCACCGTCCCCGAATAAATATTTCCCCGGGCACCAGGTACGCTATGCAAATTCCTTAAAAGGCAGAACCGCCGGATTTTTAGATTTCAAGTAAATATTTAAATTGGGGAAAGAGGCTTTCATATGAAGAGGGGGGGGGGGGGGAGAAGAGCGTCACACACTTTCCGAGAAATGAGAAAAATTCCGAAGACTTTTAAAGTTGCCGAATAAGATACAAGTAAGAGAAGGAGGGCGAGAGAAAGAGAAGGAAGGAACCAATCCCAATCAGGCATCCCATTCCTTCGAATTCTCTTAGAATCTACATAAAGGGGGGGATGACTCGTGATTTGAGAGCCGAAGATTCCCTTGCCTCTTAGCATCCTCATCCTTATGCGTCTCCGAGACAGCTCGTTGCCAAGGAGATGCTCCCAGATCTGTCCAATGGGGTAGGAGGACATTTCTCTCTGTAGTCTCAAACGCCATTGAATATGTAAGAAGGGTTTAATATGAATAGAGGTTCGACTCCGCCTAAATATCCCTATCCCCCCCCCCTTATCCCCCCCAGCTTTTCTTTTCCATTTCTTTCTTATTCTTTATCTCTTTCTTTTGAAATTTAGCCGTACTCTGGGTTTGACACAAGCGCTTTCGAAGTTTAATTGGATTTGGATCAAATATGGACGCTCTCCTAAGATATGGAGAAGTTCGCAGAGTGACCGATGGAGTGGTCACGCAATGAATGAAAGAGTTAGGGAATTCGACAGATGGATAGGGATTTTTTGGTGGGGGTTTTCTCTTATCAAGTTCTATTGGAATCGGGCTCGAATTTAAAGATTATTTTCTGGTTTTAGAGCATATGTATATAAAATAGTGCATGCAAATGTAATATAGTGCTGCAATTAAAAAGTTCAATAGTCAATTATCTTACATAATAAATATATGTATATATATATATATGTGTGTGTATGTGTGGGTCCTCTGCAGTGGATTATCGAAGATTCAGACAGGGGCGAAATTATGTACAGAGATGCTTCAGGTTCCTAGACAATACAGCTAAGCCGGATTATTTTAAAATTTGAATTATTTTTTTAGTTATTTTATGTTATATCATGATTTTGGATTGATTTTTACACAGACCGTACAAATAGTTTCTCAAGTCCCCTGGATGAGTCGGACGGTCTGGGTCTTCAACACAGCGGTTCCTTCCTCCTTCCGGGCCATCCAAACAGTTACCTTACACCTTTCTGGTAGGTCGGACGGTCTGGATCTCAACAACAACAACACAGAGATTCCCCAGCAATTAAAAATATTATAAAGAATATTATAAAGAAATATTATAAAGAATATTATAAATAAATATTATAAAGAAATATTATAAAGAATATTATAAAGAAATATTAAAAATATTAGAAAAGCATTTTGTAACGATTTTTGAAATACTAATTCTCTTTTCGTAGTTTCCAAAAAATGAAGATTGGCATAATTCTATACTTTGCAAAAATATAGGTGTAGAAATTTTTATTGTAATAATTATTTTTATCACTCTATTTATTTTTACTTTCGATGAATTTTCAAACAAAAGCAAAATAAAAAATTGATATTCTTAATTTTGCTGGGGAGCGGTTTTATTGTCTGGTTCACCGGTTGTTATGCTACAACTGATTTCACAACCTGCATCCGTTGCTATAGGTCAGGTATTTATCGTGAGAGCGTCGTTGGGTTTTCGAGAATTCGCTGTATTTTCCGATGTCATTTTTATCAGAGATTTGTATCTTAAATTCGGGCAACGATGGGTGCATTTTCTATTTTTGAAAATTGCGTTTATTGAAATGAAATTGTCAATTTTAATTTGATTGCATTTGATTGCAATTTGATTTCATTTGAGATCAATATAGAAATTTCTCTTCCTAGACCAAGATCCACAGATAATACTCCAAGAAGGATTAACTATGAATAGCGGTTTACTTCTGCCTAACCATCCCTACACTAATTCTACTTTGTTCACAATGCATTACATGTAAAATGAGTATTGTATGGCATCAGAAGCCCCCCTTTCGGGTTGTGATGGTTTTACACACTTTGTACATTCCTGAACACGAATTTACCATTATTTATCAATATCTGCATAATTTATCTGTCTGTGAGTCTATAAGCAAGATGACTCTCAAACAAGTTGCACAGATCGAAGAAAATTTGGTACTATTATTTCAATCGACAAAGATGGCTATTGATTTCCGCAGAGATTGAAATGATGAAGGTTACAATTTAAGAAAATAATTGTGCTAAAATTGTTACAAAATTAGCCATTTTTTCTATATATTTTGCTATTGAATTCCATTATATACTGAGCTTTTACTGAAAATGTCGGTCTATAGATACAGCAAGTTGTTGATTTGAAATTGAAAAAATCACAAAAAGAAATATTGTTCACTTATGCCATGAATGCATCCTAAGATTTTTTTGAGAAATATAAATGTCAAGTATTGTTTAGAAATTAGCGTGACTCGTCGTTCTATAGAAATAAAATTATTTACTTTTCCACAGAAATACCTTTCGCAAAAATCAACGAATTTCGTGACGTTTAATATTGTGTGTGACCTGTTTTTTTATGTTTCCGATTTTTCGATATTTGTACATTATTGAATTCAAACACTTTAATTAATTATATTTCCCATCAAAATTCTATTTTGATCCATAACGTGTCAGCATTCTGTCTTCGATTTCTTAAGCAACGCAATTAATCATTTTCTAAATTTAATTCCCATACTCTTCCATTTTTATATTCATTGGGAGCTTGCGGGCATTAATAAACAATCAGAAATCGGATCCTTATCAATCAAAAATGAGATTTGATCTGGCTATTGAGATCTATGAACCGAACGATTTTACTTTATAAACGGCTGGAACCAAACTTTTTTCAGATCACATTTCATATTTGTTTGCCTCATCTGAGAATGTAGACAACGAGTTTCGGTGGTCGCGCAGTCTGTGTGGCATTGGACATTGTAGGTGGACATTGTAGCAGGTGGAATTATGAAGAGTGTTTTAGAGTTTCTCACAACCCTATTTAACGAGCTGTTTTGCTATCTTTCGGCCGTGATCAATTAAATTTCTAAGAAGTAAAATATGCATCTTACCTGAGGTTGTTTGGCTTTTAAGCGTGTTACTGCTCGCTTTCTAAGTTGATCACTATTAGTGATTTAAATAAATAAAATAATTGATTTGTAAATTTGTAAAACTAATTATTTTAATAAAGGAATGTCAATAAATGCAGTTGTGAATGGCTGGTTTGTTCTGATCCAATCTTTATTTTGCGATGTTGATTCGTCTTCGGAGTGTTGTTGTTGTTGAAACCCAGACCGTCCGACCTACCAGAAAGGTGTAAGGTAACTGTTTGGACGGTCGGGAAGTGCCACCCAATTTAGACCGGAACCCAGTGGGGGAGGCATCCACAGGGACCGTACCCTCCTTCCCCTACCACCAACCTCTCGGAAGGACTTTCGGACCCACATGTTTAACGTGATCGTACTCCGCATGAACACGGCGGCAGAGTCTTCGGAGTGTAACATCTTTGTGGAATAAGTACTGCATGTCCTATAGGATTCACGATGTCGATCTGGTGCTTTCATTTTCCTATTCTGTTACTTCATATTTTCTCTCATTACAATACGATTTGCTGAATCATAGAAAATTGAATGATTACAATACATTATTGTGCGATTTTTTATGATTTAGCAAACTTTATGCCGTGTCTTTTATGCCACAGTACTCTTGTTCTGGTTTGCCCCAAGAAAGCCTATTGATTTTTAGCGTGTATTATTGTAAGGAAGATTTATTTTAAATCATTGTTTACCATTGATATATATTTATTAACTAGCATTGAAATTCATGTTTTGGATGCAACAGAATTTCCCTTTTCTTTAGTTCTTATATTTTTCAGTCTTTCTTATGAAATTTAACAACTTACATTCGACACAAGTGCTTTTAAAATAAGTTGGATTTTTATCAAACATGACATTTTTTAAGATGTGAAGAAATTCGAAACATGGTCGATAAAGGATTCACTGTCACATAATAAGGAAAAGACTCCAATCAATAAATGAATAAGGAATTTTTAAACCATTTTTATTTCATTGTTTTTCTCACGTCCACTATCAACGATCTGTGCGGCCCATCATATGGGTCCAATCTCGGTATGGGCGACTTTAGGCCTGATTGAAGATGATTTCGATTTTCAATAAACGACAAATCCTCTTTATTATGACGTAGGACCCTTCCCATTTGTGCTGTAGTTTCGGAAAAAATCCTTGGTGTCAGGGTTAAACAATCATACTTTACAGCCTACTGCAATTGCCCTTTGTTAGTTTTAACATCTTACCGGGTTGTCATTCTATCGGGCAATGTTGATCGTTTTATGAGCGAGACGATAAATTCCCTCGATCCAAGTCTTTATTTCTTTCGATTTAGGCCATCCGTCCTACCCAAAGATATAAGGTATCTGTTTGGGCGAACTTAATAGTACCACCCAATTTAGACTGGAGTCTAGTGGGGATTAACATCTACTGGGACCACACCCTATTCCCCTACCACTAACTTCTTGAAAGGATGTTAGAACCCACAGTATTAAGGTGACGGTACGCCGCATAAACACAGTGAGAGTTTTGGGCAAAATCGGGAATCGAATTAGGGTCACCCGAGTGCACTCTCTGTGCTTTAACCACTGGGATACTCCGCCCCTTTCAACCGTGCCTGTAGGTCTTGTATGATTCACTAAGCGATAAAAGAGCATCGTATGGTCGTCTAAACATCGTGTCATACGGTAGTCGTTTATCCCAGCCACACATAATTTTCTATGGAGAATGACCGGTTGATTCGTAGACAGCACATCTGAAAGCAGCAAGAGCAAGGGTAGTTGACTGTCAAAATCTTGCTGATTTCTTGATACTAATATAGAGTATCGTTTTGTTGTATCTCTCTACCATGCAGGCCGATTGGGGATGAAGAGGAGTTGTTCTAGCTATGTCTATCCGAGGTAGTTTAAAGAGTCCAGTAAATCTGCTGGAGTTAAAGTTAGTCCCTTGGTCAGAATAAGTGAGGAAGCCCCATTATGACATATTAAGCTCCGTATTAGAACTTCACTGGCGGCTCTTAGTTTAGAGATTAAGCTTTTGGCCACTTCGTGAAATACTCGTTGTCCATTACTACTAGGATATATTTGTTATTGTTTAAAATCCGTGGTAGTAATCCCACAATGACTAGTGCAATTTTGTCGATAAGAAAGTCGACAATATAGCACTAATGAAGCCCGCGTATTTCCTTCTTTTGAGCGTCGCATTCCGTGTATTATTTGCATCAGCGCATAGCATGAGATCTTTCAGTGCACCAGATAAAGCTTTCACGAACAATGTTCAACGTCTTTCCAATGCCAAAGTAGCTTCCAATATGGTTGCCATGTATCTCGTTTAGTGCGCTGGACACTCTGGAATGAAGGTGCAACATTTCCCATCTACTACTCTTTTCATCGTCGTTCTCCTATTTACTGTATACTACCACGTTCTTTAAGTGCAGATGATCCAACCGTATCGTTTCAGATGAGAAACATAAAATGTTTTACCAAGCTGACCTCTTATTAACTTGTTGTTTGGCGATCAGAATTGACTGGATATCTTTGCCTTCACTTTATGCTCTAGAAATTTCTTCATCATTCCAGCGATCACTAGTGGATCTGGCTTCTGATCCATGATAACTTACCGGATAGTCGAGAAAATCTGGTTTTCAAACTTTAACTGTGCATGAGAGTTTCTAAGAGAGTTCCGAAGAAAGTGTCTAAGGTGCCCTTAATTCTTGAGAGTAGAATAGCTGTTTTTTTGTCTCGGAGTTGAGTTATAATCAATGCATACATTTGTAGAACCATATTGTTATTCACTAAAACGATTAGTGAGGCCCAAGGACTTGGTGATGGCTCATTGACTTTGATTTCCTTCATGTATTTTACAACTTCTTTACTTTTTCATTCTTGTCAAGAGGAAATGTTCAGGGAGCTTAGGGGGTTAGAAAATGGTTACATGTGGTGATTCTATGTCGAGTTAGTTCGATGAGTTCCATGTCTTTTTAAGCAATCGAAAATTCACTAAATCCAGAAATGAGACACACTCCTCCTATTGCACACAAATTATTTGAATAATAATGTTTAAGATGGAGTTTAAATGATCGGAACTAACGTTCTGATGAAATATCCACGAGAGCAAAGGCCATAGGAACTACTTTTCCTTTATTCTTAGGAGGTGTAAAATCTGTTATAGCCAATCCATAGGTTCTTGGGCCTTTAAGGCAACTTTATCCCACAAGATGGCCACTGATTAGTTTTCCTGTGGCTTTTGTAAAAGTAATTCCCTATTATTCTTTTGCTCAGATTGAAGGCACTTCTTTCATATATGGCATCTTTCCCCGCAGATTCAAAACACTACTCTTTTCCAAACAAGTAGCTACTTTGTCTATGAGTAATGCAATTAGTCTCTTCACAGTGCGCAGCATTTCAAAAGTTAAAGTGATATCAGTCACAGCCATGCCACGCACGATGAATAGATGAAACCTTTCGAGATGCTTCAAACATGATATGTCTATCGAGATGTCCCAAACTTGCTGGAAAAGTCTCAGATCTTTGCATTCGATCATGACAAAGGCAAGATGAATTTCAGGGTCACGAATAGTATCTATAAAATACCTATATTCAAGGATTTTACAAACATCCATAATGCAATCTGAAAAGGACAATTTCGAAAGTTTTTCGAGATCAGACTCCAACTTCTCTAGACTCTCGACAGACGTTTGACGACGAAATTTCAATTGAACTTTGTTCATTTCTTTTCAATTATTTTTCCACAGTGGAGATGGGAGATCTAAGAATTCCCCAGAGCTACGAAGTTGAACCTTATTTTTCTGCCGAGAGTGTCTGTAAAATATCAGCTACAGTACCTCGAAGATAAGCTGAGATTTGACAGACTTTTGCCTTTTCATACCAATCGTTCGCTTCTGTGTTAATATCGAATTTCGCCAGAAAATTAGTCCAAATGTTTTGTCAGTGATACGTGGGAGATTTTACTTTGCCTACTAACAGAATGCAAAAATTCGTATTGGCTATTGACGAATTTTGCTCGACAATCAGTAATCTGTTTTTGAGTTTTTTGATATCTTCTTTTTCGACAGTAATATCTTTTTGTAAGAATTTAATGTTTTGTTTCATCCCTTCTTAGCCACGGTTATTGTGTTGTTGAGACCCAGGCCGTCCGACCTACCAGAAAGGTAACCGTTTGGACGGCCGGGAAGTGCCACCCAATTTAGACAGGAACCCAGTGGGGGAGGCATCCACAGGGACCGTACCCTCCTTCCCCTACCACCAACCTCTCGGAAGGACTTACGGACCCACATGTTTAACGTGATCGTACTCCGCATGAACACGGCGGCAGTTGTGGCAGAGTGCAAATCCAGCGCGCAAACCACCGGACATACCGTGGCCGGAATGTGCCAACAGCACGCGATGGGTTATTTTGTTGTATCATAACTGCTTTGGCGGATTTAATGCCTTGTAGAATCAGCTCTTGGACGAATTCGATGTCTTGTTTCATCTCTTTTTGGACGGATTTAATGTTTTGCTTCTAATATATTATGGTTTTGTTTTCAATTCGGCTTTGACTTCTTCTTTTACCTCTGCCTCAACAAATTCATTTTCTTCTTTCATTGTCTCTTGTCCAACATCTATCTCTTCTTGTATCACTTCTTATCCGGATTTTACTTCTTATCCAGTTATCATCTTTTTCCTTGCTTCTTGTCTGTCTTCCATGGCTTAAATTAAACCCATCATCTCATTCAACTGTTCCTCCGCCATTTCTTATAGTCGCCGCCATATGTGAATGTCAAGTTTCCAGAAATTCCACTTTTGACTCCAATTTGATACAACGTATCGTCTCAAATCGCGAGTGTACATAAATGAGCCCAAATTTCTGGATAATTAATGCTGTTATTTAAAAGAACCAAAAAGCGTAAATAGTAACAATACATAGTTAATGACATTATAGATATCTATCACGAAACAAATAACAGGCACGAAACAAAACAGCAGTTAAATGTTCAACTAACTCACAAAACAGCGAAACTGTTCTCAAAACGTTGTTGTCCTACACAATCTTATGCATAGAAATCTCTAGAAAGCTGGCTTATCTTCAAAACTAATAAATATATTTCTCCAAATCCAGCGTCAAGGTCACGAAAAATGCTGCCAAGGTCATGAAATGATTACCTAAAAATGCTTGCTCCTCGCTGAAAAGATAGCATCCAAGAAGCATTTCACACATTATTAATACACACACACACACACACACACACATATATATATATATATATATATATATATATATATAAATTACCAATGTACATATAGTACGAAAACATATTCGAAATTTGACCACAGGTATTATATGGCACCGGGAGTGTTACTAATGGTGTAAAAGTCAACTCGTAACCGGGAACTAGGGGTCACAATTCCCCCTAGGCCTTTTATATATTCCCTGTTGGACTTTTTCAATTATTTCATGTTCTATTTCTCTTGCAGTTTTTGCTATGTAACAGCCATATATATAAAACAGCATATATAACAGCATATATATATATATAAAACAGCCAATATCCTCGGTCCCCTGTCCATCACCTTTCGGAAAAAAAAGAAATCAACAGATTTGCCCAAACTCCATTTCCCATACTTCGAGCATAAATGCGGGAATACTTTTAGGCAGCGGGAAGCATCAATCTCGGATCTTCCTCGGGTGATCTTCTGGGTATAACCTTTGAGATATCCGATCTCATGTGCATTAAATGAAATCTAAGTAGCAAGTTAAATAATATTTGATTCTGTGAAACGATTGCTTGTAATAGGCACTTTTTCAAAAATAATTAATTTATTAATTGAATAATTTAAAAAATACATATTTGTTCTTATTTACAAAATTACAATGCAATCGCTCATAAATTTTCTTTCTATTTAAAAAAGTAATGATTTCATTTTTAAGTAAAGTAAACTCTAGAGAAATTTACATTATATGGATATTTTTTTTTTTAAATCTAGATTGAAAAAGATTCTATAATTTCCAATACAGTCATGAGTTAGCACCTGCAAGTGTTATAACAACCGCAGTAATAATGGCAGACATTTGAAAATAATATTAACTCATTTGCAATTTTCTACCATTTTTCGTGGACCATCAGTTAGAGATCAGTTGGTATCTTGGAAATACATTTGCCTAAAATAACCAAACACCATTAATGATATGAGACATTAGAGTTCTAAAAGCTACACTCAATATTTCAAAATATTTTATGAGAAAATTTATGTTTCACCAATACTAATCAGACATAAAAACAATACATAATCGAACTAAAAGTGGGATAACACCTGTTTCACTTCCTCCAAACATTTCTTTAGCCGACAGCTTAACCAGAATAAAGACTAAATTGCAACCGCAACATACAACAGAAAGAACTCGACAAGTACCAAGAAAAAATCAGGATATTCCACTGTCGAACCACGTGTTTTCCAGACTTAAGGAAGCTCTGGGCGTGTAGCCCTAAGAAATACTTACAAAGAAAAAAAAATACCGGCAACTTTCGTAGAGAGAAAGAAAGAGAAATATATATATCAACTGTTTCCGTCCGTTCTTTTTGTCTACACCTACGATTTAGTTTGCTTGTGGTGTAGAGGAGCTGAAAGGTTGATATTTTTACGAACATCACGAGATTATATCTTTTTCTGTCTCTCTTTTAGACGTAATAAAGGTGAAAAAAAATAGATTTTTTTTATTTACAATTCACGAGATTTATAATAGAATTCATTTCTATTATGTCTCGATGTATGTACTGCGTGTGCTTGCACTTAAGGACGATTAAACTATTTTAATTATTTTATTACTGACATTTTGTTTTATGAAATCGATTGTTATTGTTTAAATTTTTAAAGGGTACGGCTTCGTTATTATTGCACTTATTATACCCCAGTTTAGATACAAGCATATCAGGATAGCAAATGCTTGTAAAAATGCTGTGTCTTTGTGGGGAATTTGACCACCAGTTCCCAGACGTTCAAGTGGCATTCAATCCAATGAACTATTTAGACAATTACCTGTATTTTGCACCGAAGGCGTTAATTATCCAGACACATTTAACTAAACAAACATTTATTTGAGTATAATTTGAACATTTTACCAGAAACACAGTGCTAAGTATATTTCATTTCACACGCAACGCTTGTTTTCATCGCAAAGTCAGTCCAGCACGTTCTAGGTGCTCGCTAAGGACCCCACTAAATTAAAGATTTCTTTATAAATGTCGTTATTTTCGTGTAGAAAAAGCTCAACTTCAAAAATAACAGATGAGTTTTATTTGATATTAGCCGTATACGCGTTCTTCGTACGGAGTATATAATATAAAGAAACTTAAAATGCACTATCATGTGCAAATTCCTGTTGTATACTAAATGACATTGTTAATCAAAGTATTCTATTAAAATATTTAATCTGATACTCCTAAAAAGAAGTTTAAGAATCTCTGTTCTCGCTCTACAAAATTATCCTCACGAGCAGATCTGAAGAATAACATGTAATAAGCATTTGTTTACATCCCGATAGTAAACAAATTTACAAAGTAGTAGTTAGTAGAAGATTACACGTACTACAACATATGAGTTTCTAAAATATTTGCTAAAATAAAACAGATGACGTAATAAATTGAAAATATCAATAATCCCATAATCTTTAAACAGGCCGTAATTGATTCCAATACATGCCAAAATGAAAGCGCTGAAATTGTATGGGAATATATACCCATACTACTTATATTATAGTAGATTAAACGATATGCCCGTGTGTTAGTAGAAAACTACCCGTATTACAATGTGAGTTTCAAAACTATTTGCCAAAATAAAACAGATGACGTAATAAATTGAAATATCAATAACCCTCGTAAAGATTACCCGTACTACAACATATGAGTTTCTAAAATCATTGAGAAAATAAGACAGATGACGTAATTAATTTAAAATACCAATAATCCCCGTAATTTTTAAACCAGAGGGCCTTAGTTGATTCAATTTATTACAATATATACCAATATATATCAAAATATGTGTCAATATACCTGCACTACTTATATTCTCGTAAATTAGAAGATATACCCGTGCATTTGCCAAAGATTACCCATACTGCATGATATATGAATTTTAACAATTTTTGCCAAAATTTTAAACCTGACGACCTTGATTGATGTAATCCAGTGAAAAATGCAATCTCGATAAAATTTAATTTATATACATATCTTCACTATTTAAATTGGAAAAGATTTAATAAAAATGTAGCGATATGATATAATTTTCTTTAAATAAATTGGTGGAACAAATATCGTCTTTATAATGCTGTCTCTATGGAAGGTTTAATTGTGCGTCTTTAATTAATATCAAGACACGCCTAGTCTTAGAAACTCGAAACATGGAATAAATTTTAAGTGGGGCTATAACAAGTCTACCCCGAAATTTTCATCGGATTCGGTGCAGCCTTTCTCCCGTGATGATGAGACAAATAAACACACAAATAAACACGCAGATAGATTTTCAATTTTATTTATGTAGATTGGTAATAATTTTTGCAAGTTGGCGACGTTTAGTAATACAATAAATTAAAATAAAAAGGTTTCAAAACTGTAGATATAATTGAATATAATTTCAAATAAATAAATATTCGTGGAATTTTGAGCAATTCAGTGGATTATGAAAGACGTGAAGAAAAAATTAATTTATGCTTGTATAGAAAGCCATGTACTGCTCACATCAGATTTTTTCATGTCAAAATGCTTGTACTTATTTATTTAAACATATATGCCGGACTTTTCGGATGTCTGAAAAATAATTAAATTATATCCATCTTTTATTTTTGTAGTTTTTATAATTATTATATTTAGTTAACAATTAAAAAACAATATTTAACTTTAGTGATAGAAGTAATAGAAAAGGGATTTAAAATTATATTCAAGAAAAGTAACATATAAATTCCTCTCATTCAAATCTTATATAATATTTTCAAATGCATTGTATTTTGTGAAAAGGTTTTTAAAGCTCTGGAATATATGCAAAAGGCAACAATCAGCTTACGTGACGCATTTCGCTTGTTGGAGCAGCTCATCAGTAACAGATATGTTATCTGTATAGAACAAAATCCCAATCAGTAACAAATTTGGTATATACATATCTTTACAACACAAATACATACATACGTACATATT
This sequence comes from Amaurobius ferox, assembly GCA_951213105.1. Taxonomy (NCBI): domain Eukaryota; kingdom Metazoa; phylum Arthropoda; class Arachnida; order Araneae; family Amaurobiidae; genus Amaurobius; species Amaurobius ferox. The sequence continues at coordinate 75,885,303 of OX578149.1, read as the reverse complement.
TACACAACACACGTACACACATACACAATACATATACCTACGCAACGCATGCATCTACATAAGCAACTCACACATATATATCTGGTCAACACACATGCATACACACGCAACACACAGAATGCACACATACATACCCAACACACATACCTACACATAATACACATATATATCTACACATCACACACATGGATATCTACTCATCACACACACATACATAGCACACACATGCTTACACAACGCATACATGCCTACACGACACACGCATAAACACAACTACACATCACTTATGCATACACAACACACATATATCTACACAACCCCCACATGTAATTAAATAACATATACATATACCCACACATACATGCACAAAACCAGACAAATATCTGCACAACACCGCATATACACAGTTAACACACACACATACACAATGCACATACATACATGCATAACACACACATACATACAAAACGCAGAATAAATATCTGCACAACACATACATATACACACATAAATACACATACACACATGCACAACGCACACATACATACACAACACACACGGGCACTTTTTCAGTAGTGTTCAGAATTGTTCAGCAGGTAATAACATATGTGTCTATACTTTAAAATCTCGAATTGGACTATTTTTGGAAAAAAATAATAGTTTCTCTATACAATATCATAATAAAATAAAAATCCGGATCAAAATAATACTATTCTATATTTATTTCTTATTTAATGTTTCAGAGTTTTACTACACTTTATCACAAATAACATTACGCAACGCCATCTAGAGTATCATATTTTATAATGTTCTCAGGCAATAAACCTTCCACTAAAGTATTAAATCCTACAGAGAACAATAGAGTTGTAAACATTCTATTGGGGGAATACCCTACAAAGAGAAATACAGAAAAAGAGGCCTACGCCATATAAAAATAAAAGAAAACCTCTAACAGGAAAAAATAGAACGCAGACGCTGCTTAGACTCGCAGCAGACATACTGGGTTAAGAAAGGAAATATGTTGTATATAGAGAATCAGAAACAGATAGATAGATGTGTAGATATAAAAGGAAAAAATAGCTAGTTGCAAGGTCAGAGGTATTTTGGTGGGATACTGATGTACGACGTTTTGGCGGTCACTCAACTTTCTTCTTTGTGAAGAGGGAGATACAATGTTTGTATATTTTTTTATCGTAAGGGTAAAATGGTTGTGCTTTATTTGTCATGGTAATAAAATTGATCAGGTGATGTTTTATTAATATGGCTTATTTCTTGGAAAATATTTGACGGTGGTTTTAAGTTATAGCCTTGTGGTGGTGAAATGATTTTAGCACATTATATAGATTTAAAGATGTAGATTTTAAAATGTGAGTAACACGTGACTGCTAATACTAGATCATATTTTTAACACTTTACAACATAGTTGAAAAGTGTTTATGACTTTATTCATTCTGTCTGTCTGTCCGTTAGCACGATAACTGCCGTAGAAATGACTTTATCAAAATGAAATTTTAGTATGTTTTTCAGACGGTCCATAGGACCTATGGGAATATAAATGAATAATATCACCCAATTAGTTTTGGATTGAACCCGGATTGAAAAAATGAAATACATTAAACCTTATAGGACCTAATTTTTCAAACATTTTTTAAGCAAATTTAAAATTCACAGATTGCTTCGAAAATTTTAAGAAATATTCAAATTATCCCATAAAATATATGAAAAAAATTTCAGTAAAATATGTTAGGTAGTTTTTTAAATAAAAATTATTTAATATAGGGAGAAAAACAAATTCAATTAAATTCTGACTCTAACTATATCCTCCAGGAAGAAAAAAAAAGATGTATTATATAATAAATTTCCTTCCAAGAGTTGAATTATTTATATGCAAGAAAAGTTTCACATTTTAAAATAAATATGGTAGATAACAATTTTTCAAATTTTTAAATGAAATAAGTTAATTTTTCAAACATTTTTTAAGCAAATTTAAAATTCACAGATTGCTTCGAAAATTTTAAGAAATATTCAAATTATCTCATAAAATATATAAAAAAAATTTCAGTAAAATATGTTAGGTAGTTTTTTAAATAAAAATTATTTAATATAGGGAGGAAAACAAATTCAATTAAATTCTGACTCTAACTATATCCTCCAGAAAGAAAAAAAAAACGATGTATTATATAATAAATTTCCTTCCAAAAATTGAATTATTTATATGTAAGAGAAGTTTCACATTTTAAAATAAATATGGTAGATAACAATTTTTCAAATTTTTAAATAAAATAAGTTATTATAGTATTGTGATGAATGAAATGGTTGGAAAAAATGTTTATGAATGAAATGCTGCTTTTATAGAGAGGCGATTTATATTTCGATGACGTCATTTGAATAAAGTTCATTTGTTTTCGATGAAGTTTTCAAATATAATAAATTACTGTAGTATTATGATAATTTTAAAAATATTACCGATGAATGTATCGCATTTTAGAGATTTTTATATAAAATTGCATTGAAGTTGAAAAGTGTTTCATAATCAATGCTTTATGTATGATTGATCTTTCTTGTTACTTTCTTACGCTATGTAATATAGTGTAGAAAAAGTATTGCTTTCACGAAAATTTCGAAATTCGAGATATTGATGCCAAAATATGTTTTATGGCCTCCTGAGCACGTTTCTGGCTATTTTTGGAGTGATGTCCGTCTGTCTGTTGTCCCTTGTGACACGATAGCGACCCACGAAACTTTACATCCCCCTTTGCTATAAAATGATCTAGCACGAGACAGAATTTTTAACAAATTGAGTGAAAACTTTGAAATTTATCTACAGTTTTAAATTTTTTTAACATGGCAGCATAGGACAAAATTCAACATAATCATGCTTAAAAGGGTTTATTCATGGATAAATGATCACGAGACTTAATAGTTTCAATCACTGTTGTGAAAGATAGCAGCGATACAATTTTTGTACATGACGTCATTAACCGGCCTCGGTGAGCAAATTATCCCGCTAGGATGTACATTGTAAAATGTGGTATCAATCGCAAGATTTTTTTACGCACTTTAAAGTAAAGGGTAACACCTTATAATTGTAATCATTTGGATCCACGATATAGATTTTTCAAAAAATTGCTTGTAAAATTTGAAAAAAAAAACCTACTAAAAATGAATTCTGGTATCAGGAAATCGAATTGAACCTCACTTCAGCTAATTATTATGGCTGTCTTCATTTTATGTGCTCTCACATTTTGAGATTGGAGTCACCCATTTAATGTAATTATAATCTACTTTTATTAACACTTTGCAATATTGAAAAGTGAACAAGACTTTGAAAAGTGTTTATGACTTTGTTCATTCTGTCTGTCTGTCTGCATGTCCGTTCGCACGATAACTGCTGTAAAAATTACTTTATCAAAATGAAATTACTTTATTAAAACTTCATCAAAATAAATAAACTTTATTCAAATGACTTAATCGAAATATAAATCGTCTGGATCTACGTAAAAGTAGTGAATATTTCATTCATACACTTCTATTCCGGACTCCAGAGTTAAATAATTTTGCGTGAAAAAAATCACCAATCCTTATACTACACATCTTGTCACTTGTTTACATTCAATCACTTGTTTACATTCTGCATCCATTAAAAGTAGGCTTTGTTGCAGAAATAATCAAAGTTTGATGATCATTTAAACTAAAAAAGTTTGTAATAGCTTTGGCGCAGAATATAGATGTACAGAAAATACGCAAAAATAAGCAGTTTTAGGACTGATGCAACACTAAATATAAATTTAAAAGTACTTTTAAAATCGCAATTTTAGTGTGTTTTTCAGACGGTCTGTGGGACCTATGGGAATATAAATGAATAATATCACCCACTTAGTTTTGGATTGAGCCCGGGTTGAAAAAATTAAATACATTGAACCCTATGGGACCTTATTTTTCAAACATTTTTTAAGCGAAGTTAAAATTCACAAATTGCTTCGAAAATTTTAGGAAATGTTCAAATTATCGTCTATAAAATATATAAAAAAATTCAGCAAAATATGATCGGTAGTTTTTTAAATAAAAATTTAAATAATAATTACACCCATATGATATAAAGAGACTCACTTCAAAATAAAATATGGCACCCACATTTTTTTTCAGAGTAAGAATTGTGATTCTAAAAATACTTTTAAATTTATATTTAGCCTTGCATCCGTCCTAAAACCGCTTATTTTTGCGTATTTTCTGTACATCTATATTCTGCTCCAACGCAATAGTTTTTAGTTTAAATGATCATAAAACTTTGATTATTTCTACAACGAAGCCTAATTTTAATGGATGTAGAATGTAAACAAGTGATTGTAAGATGTATAGTATAAGAATTGCTGATTTTTCTCCACGCAAAATTATTTAACTCTGGAGTCTGGAATAAAAGTGTATGAATGAAATATTCACTGCTTTTACACAGAGCCTGACGATTTATATTTCGATTACCTCATTTGAATAAAATTCATTTATTTCGATGAAGTTTTAGGTTTTCAAGTAAAATAAATTATTGTAGTTCTGTGACAATTAAAGTAACATCACCGCTGAATTAAAGTAACATCACCGCATTTTAGAGATGCTTAAATAAAATTGCAATCCAGTTGGAAAGTGTTTCAGAATCAATGCTTTATGCATGATTGATCTTTCTTGTTTCTTTTGAACGTGTTTACTGTGATAGTTACTAAATATAGATCACACTGAGTACTAGACGTTGAAAAAGAACAAATGCAGCACATTACTCCGGGAAGATTATAACACATTAAATTGTCCCTGATAAGATTATTTTTCTCTGTTTTATTTATAGTACATTGTACATTCATATAAAAATTTTGTTGTGGGTAGCACATAACTTTTTCTACATAATGCAATGGATTTACTTCCTTCAGAGTGAAGGTGTGACATATAAGATCCACGACACAATGTTATTAGCGTTTGTACAATTGGTGTTTTTTCGAATAATAGCAAGTAAAATTTATTGTGAAGTACATAAGTGACTTATATTTAGCGCAATTCTAAATTGGCAATTATCAATATTAATAGCATCCGCAATAATAGCAATGTAGTCTATATATTAAATCAATAAGCAATGTAGTCTATATATATGTATTCAATAAGCAATGTAGTCTATATATTAAAATAATTTAATAATTAATTCATCAATTTGGCGTTATTTTTGCTAATTTAGGGTTATTTTTGCAATGTTGAGCATATTTTCTTCGGGCGGGTAGTATTTCGATAAATTGGTTGCTAAATTCGCTACATGTTTCGCCAAGTGTTACAAACAAATGTAGAGAAGAGTTTTTATGATATATAATTTACTACTGGCCGAATTGAAAGGCGTCAAAATACGAAACTCTTACTCTAAGTATCATCCCTTGTGAGTGGAACGAACTACATTTAAGAGAATGATGTTAGCAAATTTATCGCATATTATTACATGCGATGATCGAAAATATTTCACAATAGTTAATACTATTTATTTTCTCTACAATAAATGGTAATCATGGTTCGCTACAATATAGGGATTGTATTGGAGTTGTGTCGAAAATCGCAACTCGAGTTCTCCATGGTTCTACACGTTTTAAGCGCTCTAGAACCTGAAAAAACAATTTTTATCATGACATCTGTGTATCTGTGTGCCCGTCTGTGCAATGTATGTATCCATTCTAACTGAAAAACTAATTGACCAAATTTCACAAACTCGGTAAATAAGTAAGTCCCTTGTAGACCATGCTGGCGCTGGTTAGATTTTGGTACGATTTGGAAAGAAAAAACCTGCCTTTTCTGCAAAATAGCTAGCATATATTGACAAAATCTAAATTAAAAGACTACGTGTGCTCAAATGTATTAACTAAATGATTGTTTTATACGCAATTTGGGACGACTGACCAACCCCATAAACTTAACGCTAACCGTTTTTGAGATATTTAGTTTGTCTCGCATTTTTGCTACTTCGTCTTTCAAAGTATATCCAGTCTCTAAATGAAACCGAGAATTGAAATAAAACTACAAATTCGGTGACATTTAAAATCATTATCCATGTTATGTGTGTTATTAAACGCAATTTAATGAATTATAACAAGAAAGATCACTCATGCATAAAGCATTGATTATGAAACACGTTCCAACTTCAATGCAATTTTATATAAACATCTCTAAAATACGTTACAATCCTCGGTAATATTTTTAAAAGTATCACAATACTATATTAATTTATTATATATGAAAACTTAAAACTTCATCGAAAAAAATTGAACTTCATTCAAATGCCGGCATTGAAATATAAATTGCCTGGTTTAAACATCTCTAAAATGCGATACATTCCTCGGTCAAACAAACTCGGTCCTCAAATTATCATAGTACAACAATAATTTATTATATTTAAAAATTTCATCGAAAACAAATGAACTTTATTCAAATGACGTCATCGAAATATAAATCGCCTCTATATAAAAGCAACATTTCATTCATAATTTTTTTTCCATTCATCACAATACTATAATAATTTATTTTACATAAAAATTTAAAACCATGGAGTTACCAGTAATTTAAATCTATGCGCAAAACTTCATCGAAAAAATCGGCTAGTTCTATGAGTAAAATCAATGAATGTTTCATTCATATAAGCTATATTGCAGACTCCATAAGTTAAATAATTCTGCGTTAAAAAATGCAGCAATCTTATACAACTCATTCTACATCTTTTGGTGTTTACATTATCCACATGGGAAAATTAGGCTTCGTTGTAGAAATAATCAATATTTGATGATCATTTAAATTCAAATATATTGTAATTGCGTTGTTTCAGTATGCAGATGCACAGAATTTAAGCAAAAATAAAGCGGTTTTAGGGCGGATACAACTCTAAATATGAATTAAAAAGGACTTTAAAAATCACGATTTTGAACAAAGATGGATGGCATATTTTATTTTGAATTTGGTCAAGTGATCTCTTCATATAATGGTCACGTGATCTTTTTATATAAAGGGTGTAATTCTTATTTTAATTTGAATATATTTTGCTGAAATTTTTTTCTATATTTTATGGGCAATTTGAAAATTTCTTAGAACTTTCGAAGCAATTTGTGAGTTTTAAATTCGCTTAAAAAATGTTTGAAAAATTAGGTCCTATAGGGTTCAATGTATTTCATTTTTTCAATAGTGATTCAATCCAAAACTAATTAAATGATATTATTCATTTATATTCCCATAGATCGCACAGACCGTCTGAATAACATACTAAAATTCCATTTTGATAAAGTCATTTTTACGGCAGTTATCGTGCTAACGGACAGACAGACAGACAGACCAACAGACAGAATGAATAAAGTCATAAACACTTCTCAACTATGTTGTAAAGTGATAAAATGAAAAACAAGAAAGATCAATCATGCATAAGCATTGATTATGAAACACTTTCCAACTGAAATGTAATTTCATTTAAAAATTTCTAAAATGTGATTCATTCAGTGGTAATATCTTTTACATTATCACAGTACTACAGTAATTTATTATACTTAAATATTTAAAACTGTATCGAAATATAAATCATCTGATTCTTTATGCAAAATCAATGAATATTTCATTCATATAACTTGTATTCCTGACTCCAGAGCTAAATAATTTTGTGTGAAAAAAATTCAGCAATTCTTATGTAATTCATCTTACAATCGCTTGAGATATTTGCATTCTGCATATGTTAAAATTAGGCTTCCTTGAAGAAATAATAAAAGTTTAGGGATCATTTAAAATCACAACTACTGTAATTGCATAGGCACGGAATTTAGATACACAGATAATACACAGATAATATATATGTGTATGTGTATGTACTCAAAGTATTGGAATCGTGCCGAAGATCGGAACTCGAATTTTCAAAGGATCTACACCTTTTGGGACTTCTAGAACACGAAAAAACTACTTTTAGGAAGACGTGATTCTGTGTGTGTAAGGGTGTATCTGTGTATGTTTCTGTGTGTCTGTGTGGATATTACATCCACTCTAATTGAAAAACTAATGGACCGAATTTCATACAATTTGGTAGGTATGTTTTTTGTGGGAAATCCTGATGTTCATTAGATTATAGTACGATTCGTAATAAAAGAATCTGCCTTCTTTGCGAAATGGCCGCAGAAATTGCCTTTATCCACTCTAGCTGTAAACTAATGAACCAAATTTAACAAAATTTGGAGTATAATATTTCAATAACCTACAAGTGATTTATATACCAAATTTAACAAAATTTTGTATATAAATCATTTGTAGGTTATTCTACTACGATTCGGGAAAAAGGAACGGGCTATTTTTGCGAAATGGCCAGCAAAAATCGTTATATATAAAAATAAAAGACTACGTGTGCTCAATTATATCAATTAAATTCCTATTTTATATGTGATTTTTGACAACAAAAAGAATAAGACTAACCCCATTACTCTAGGACTAGCCGTTCTTGAGATATTCTAGTTTTTTCGCGTTTTCGCTACGCCACCTTTGACAATAAGTCCAGCTATCAAATGAGAACCAAATTTAAGTTTAACGTGTAAATTCAATGTCATTTAAAATACTTATGTTGTGCAGATAAACTCAAATTATCATTGAATAAATAAAGAGAACGAATATGAGTCTGCAGAGAAAGACATGTGCTGTCCACATCAGAATTTTTAACAATATTACACCAATGATTTATAGAAGTGAACGGGGATTATTTTCGTGAACGGGGATTATTTTCAGGCCATTTCGAAAAAAATGTATGATCTATATTTAAAGATTCATCAAATTTTTGTCGAATAAAATGTTCAACAAATTTAAGCTGTGTACCAAATTTTAACTCTCTAGGACGTAGGAAAGTGCATTTAAAATGCCATCAATTAAATTTATCAAGAAGAGTTATATAAAATTTAAAAAAAATGAAAAATTGTTATCTACCAAATTTATTTTAAAATATGAAGCCACTCCCATATGCAAAACGTTTAAACAAATGGAGAGATATTTATTATATAATATCTCTCTCTTTTCTTTCTGGAAGATATCCCAAAGTCAGAATTTAATTGAATTTGTTTTTTTCCCTATATTAAATAATTTTTTTAATTAAAAAACTACTTAACATATTTTACTGAATTTTTTTTTATATATTCTATGGGATAATGTGAATATTTCCTAAAAATTTCGAAGCAATTCGTGAATTTTAAATTTACTTAAAAAATGTTTGAAAAATTAGGTCCCATAGGGTTCAATGTATTTCATTTTTTTAACCCGGGTTCAATAAAAAACTAATTGGGTGATATTATTTATTTATATTCCCATAGGTTCTACAGACCGTCTGAACAACATACTAAAATTTCATTTTGATAAACTCATTTTTACGGCAGTTATCGTGCTAACGGACAGACAGACAGACAGACAGACAGACAGAATGAACAAAGTCATAAACACTTTTCAACTTTGTTGTAAAGTGTTAAAAAAAAGAAAATGAATTTGGTCTGTAGTGAAAGTCACATGATGCCCACATCCCATTTTATTGTTTTATGCGATTTTTGATAAATTTATTTGAAAAACTGCTCAACATCTGGAGAACGGTTCATACTAGTGATTTAAAGTTTATGTCATTCACTTTGCAATGAAAATTACATAAGAAGTGATCATTTATGTATCATTATTGAAGTTTCTGATTTTTTAATGATTTTATCAAAATTTTATTCGAAAATTTGAGGGTGTTCCTAACATTCGATTGCGTTTAAAACCGAAAGGATTCCAGTATTCACGTATTGTAATATTTGTACCAAATTTCGTTAGAAACGCTGTATTTGTTCGTAAAACAGTCTCACGGAACAAGTAACAGTCTCACGGAAATTCATATTAACAGTCTCACATTTCATATTAACAGTCTCACGGAAACCTCAAAAAAGTTCCATCCGAGTTCAGGGATGCTTGAAACGTGCTCTTTCAAGCTTTTCCTATGCATTATACTACTTTCATAGTAGAAGTAAAAATATGCCAAGTGTGAGTCTCTACTCAATTTTCTCATTCATTTGTACTCCTTAGTGTTTATTTCTACGTCAGAAGTATCAAAAGTATTCACTAGTATCCAAATCCTTATCATGATAAAATACTTTTTTGGTTTCTTGCACTTAAATTACAAATGCTTTATATTTCGATTAAAACCATAATTTATATTAGTTTTGTTATGAAAATGATAGAATACAATAAAAATTTTTGTCTTGTTACTATTTAAATGACCACACGTTGAAATTTCCTGAAGTCATGTTTCAATTGACCCCCACATAAAGACGTTTGTAACACAATGCCTACCGCAGTATTATCTATAAAATATATTTCAAATAGATATATTTTACTTTAGATATATATGATATATGTAGTACAATATGTTGTTTATCAATTGTGAACTCTTAAATTTTTTGGTTGAAAACAATAAATTGAATAAAAATCATTTTTCTAAAGCTTTTGCAATTATCCTCGGTTTTCCCTAACGGGTAAATTTCGATATATTTGAGAATAGTTACAGTTACTACTTTTCTGAAAAGTAAACGAGTTCAAAGTTCCCTACAGCGTTTTTCAAACATTTTTGAACTTGTTTTGAAATTCTATTTGATAGCGGAATTCTTTTTGAAATTCTATTTGATAGCGGAACCCTTTTTGAAATTCTATTTGATTGATAGCGGGACTATTTTTGAAATTCTATATGATAGAGGCACCCTTTTGAAATTCTACTTGATAGCGGAACTCTTTCTTAAATTCTATTTGATAGCGGAACCCATTTTGAAATTCTATTTGATAGCGGAACCCTTTTTGAAATTATATTTGATATCGGAACCCTTTTTCAAATTATATTTGATAGCGAACCCTTTTTGAAATTATATTTGATAGCGGAACCATTTTTGAAATTATATTTGATAGCGGAACACCAAAATTAGAAAAAGTGCTGTGTTTATGTTAATGTGGTCCAAATAATACAACCATTTCTTCTTATTTTTGAGAAAATTTACACGAAACAATCTCATTACGTAACCTTTGAAATACTGTCGCGGAACCCACTTTAAAAAACGTTGCGCTACACCTTCTTAACCTCGCGTTAACTTTCTTTAACTCTTCGGTCAACATAATTACCGGTTTCGTTCTCGGCTACCAGATTACATAGAGAGCTAGAAATCGGAACACAGCTTTTTTTCGCAAAGCATTCTCACCTATAAAAAGTTCCCGTAATTACGTTACGTCGTTACGTCATTTACATACATTATCTTTGGCGGACCCAACTCTGAGTACACCGAGGCGGACTCCACTCTGAGTGCACTGAGGCGGACACAACTTTCTTAAATTCACACTCTTTCTTAAATTCTATTTGATAGCGGAACCCATTTTGAAATTCTATTTGATAGCGGAACCCTTTTTGAAATTATATTTGATATCGGAACCCTTTTTGAAATTCTATTTGATAGCGGAACCCTTTTTGAAATTCTTTTTGATAGTGGAACCTTTTTTGAAATTCTATTTGAAAGCGGAACACCAAAATTAGAAAAAGTCCAATGTGGTCAAAATTATACAACCATTTCTTCTTATTTTTGAGAAAATGTACACGAAACAATCTCATTACGTAACCTTTGAAATACTGTCGCGGAACCCACTTTAAAAAACGTTGCGCTACACTTTCTTAACCTCGGGTTAACTTTCTTTAACTCTTCGGTCAACATATTTAGAGGTTTCGTTCTCGGCTACCAGATTACATAGAGAGTTAAAAATCGGAACACAGCTTTTTTTCGCAAAGCATTCTCACCTATGAAAAATTCCCGTAATTACGTTACGTCGTTACGTCATTTACATACATTATCTTTGGCGGACTCAACTCTGAGTACACTGAGGCGGTCACAAATTTCTTAAATTCACACTCTTTCTTAAATTCTATTTGATAGCGGAACCCATTTTGAAATTCTATTTGATAGCGGAACCCTTTTTGGAATTCTATTTGATAGCGGAACCCATTTTGAAATTCTATTTGATAGCGGAACCCATTTTGAAATTCTATTTGATATCGGAACCCTTTTTGAAATTCTATTTGATAGCGGAACCCTTTTTGGAATTCTATTTGATATCGAACCCATTTTGAAATTCTATTTGATAGCGAACCCTTTTTGAAATTATATTTGATAGCGGAACCATTTTTGAAATTATATTTGATAGCGGAACACCAAAATTAGAAAAAGTGCTGTGTTTATGTTAATGTGGTCCAAATTATACAACCATTTCTTCTTATTTTTGAGAAAATGTACACGAAACAATCTCATTACGTAACCTTTGAAATACTGTCGCGGAACCCAGTTTAAAAAACGTTGCGCTACACCTTTTTAACCTCGCGTTAACTTTCTTTAACTCTTCGGTCAACATATTTAGCGGTTTCGTTCTCGGCTACCAGATTACATAGAGAGTTAAAAATCGGAACACAGCTTTTTTTCGCAAAGCATTCTCACCTATGAAAAATTCCCGTAATTACGTTACGTCGTTACGTCATTTACATACATTATCTTTGGCGGCCTCAACTCTGAGTACACTGAGGCGGACACAACTTTCTTAAATTCACACTCTTTCTTAAATTCTATTTGATAGCGGAACCCATTTTGAAATTCTATTTGATAGCGGAACCCTTTTTGAAATTATATTTGATATCGGAACCCTTTTTGAAATTATATTTGATAGCGGAACCCTTTTTGAAATTCTTTTTGATAGTGGAACCTTTTTTGAAATTCTATTTGAAAGCGGAACACCAAAATTAGAAAAAGTCCAATGTGGTCAAAATTATACAACCATTTCTTCTTATTTTTGAGAAAATTTACACGAAACAATCTCATTACGTAATCTTTGAAATACTGTTGCGGAACCCACTTTAAAAAACGTTGCGCTACACTTTCTTAACCTCGGGTTAACTTTCTTTAACTCTTCGGTCAACATATTTAGCGGTTTCGTTCTCGGCTACCAGATTACATAGAGAGCTAGAAATCGGAACACAGCTTTTTTTCGCAAAGCATTCTCACCTATAAAAAGTTCCCGTAATTACGTTACGTCGTTACGTCATTTACATACATTATCTTTGGCGGACTCAACTCTGAGTACACTGAGGCGGACGCAACTTTCTTAAATTCACACTCTTTCTTAAATTCTATTTGATAGCGGAACCCTTTTTGAAATTCTATTTGATAGCGTAACCCTTTTTGAAATTCTATTTGATAGCGGAACCCTTTTTTAAATTCTATTTGATAGCGGAACCTTTTTTGAAATTCTATTTGATATCGGAACCCTTTTTGGAATTCTATTTGATAGCGAACCCTTTTTGAAATTATATTTGATAGCGAACCCTTTTTGGAATTATATTTGATAGCGGAACCATTTTTGATATTATATTTGATAGCGGAACACCAAAATTAGAAAAAGTCCAATGTGGTCTAAATTATACAACCATTTCTTCTTATTTTTGAGAAAATTTACACGAAACAATCTCATTACGTAACCTTTGAAATACTGTCGCGGAACCCACTTTAAAAAACGTTGCGGTACACCTTCTTAACCTCGCGTTAACTTTCTTTAACCCCTCGTTCAGCATAATTGACGGTTTCATTCTCGACTACCAGATCACATAGAGAGTTGAAAATCGGAACGCAGCTTTTTTTCGTGAAGCATTCTCACCTATACAAAATTCCCGTAATTACGCTACGTCGTAATGTCATTTACATACATTATCTTTGGCGGACTCAACTCTGAGTACTCTGAGTACGGTGAGTACACTGAGACAGACACAACAAGAATGCACCGAGATCTGAAACTCAGTTCATAGTTTCATCTTGTAAAACATTATCAACTGCCACATATTCACGTTCTTACGTATCTTTGTTACGTCATTTATTACCACAACTCTGATTATTTCTCTGCTCCCATAGAACGGAGTGAACTGAAGCTCATCAAGCAGTTTTCTCTCGCAGAACATTTTCATCTTTCAAATTTTTACGTTATTACGTTGCTATGCCATTACGTTACGTTGTTACGTCATTTACTCTGACGGACTATCTAACTGCTCCCATAGAACATAGAGAGCTGAAACTCAGTACACAGTTTCATCTCGCAGAAAATTATCATCTATCAAATTTTCACGTCATTACGTTACGTGGTTACGTCATTTACGTAAGTCATGACTGTGTCTTTGCCCTTTTCATGCATTTTCTTTGCGGATTACGGTTCAATGTCTTCGGATGAATAGTTCTCCGGGCTCTAACGGGGTGATTCATAAATAATACAACTAAAAAGATCTGAGCCTAAATAATGTAAATGAAACTAAAAACTTAAAAAAGTAGAATATATATTTTTATCACACAAGAAATTGAATTAAAATGAAAGTCTGAGCAGATGTCATGCAAAACAATACTGTATAAATTGCATTATCTGAAAGTGATATTAAGCAAAAATGTGGAAATACTTTCATCCGCTTCCACCTTCAGTACCTTTCTACAATTTTGCCTAAAATTAATTAGATTATGAGGAGATTTATATAATATTGTTTAGAATTTAATCGTCCTACGCCCTCAGTTTGTTTCAATTTCTTGTGTTATAGAAATTTATTTTCTACTTTGTGTTATGCCACTATTGTGAAGACGGCGGCCATTTAAAAATGTGTTTTTATCATCATTTGTTACTATCAAATCTTGTATGGAACACCAACGTGCAAGTATGTTAAATTTTTAATTATAAACCACCATAAATTTTCAATTATAAACCATCATAAATTTTCAATTATAAACCATCATAAATTTTCAATTATAAACCATCACAAATTTGATCACCACTCACTTTCGTTATTCATAAAATATGATAAAAAAACATCCAGGTGTTGCAACATTGGCAATCCATTTTGCAAACAAAGCAATATAATTCTACCTAAGCCATCAATTTTGTTCGATTTCGTGTGCAATTAAAATTTATTTTGACTTTTCCTCGCGCCACTGTTATATAGGGGAGGACATTGAAAAAACTTGTTTTGGTCATCATTTATTACTACTAAACCCTGCATGGAACACTAGTGCAGAAATATATTAAATTTGATGTGTATATGCTAATGTTTTTAAATTATAAACCATCATAAACTTTAAGGCTATATATCTCCACTTAATTTCGATAATCATAAAATACTATCAAAAGCATCCAGGTATTGCAACATTTGCAATCCATTTCGCAAACAAAGCAATATAATTCTACCTAAGCCATCAATTTTGTTCGATTTCGTGTGCAATTAAAATTTATTTTGACTTTTCCTTGCGCCACTGTTATATAGGGGAAGGACATTGTAAAAACTTGTTTTGGTCATCATTTATTACTACTAAACCCTGCATGGAACACTAGTGCAGAAATATATTAAATTTGATGTGTATATGCTAATGTTTTTAAATTATAAACCATCATAAACTTTAAGGCTATATATCTCCACTTAATTTCGATAATCATAAAATACTATCAAAAGCTTCCAGGTATTGCAACATTTGCAATCCATTTCGCAAACAAAGCAATAAAATTTTCCCTACTCCCTCAATTCTGTTCGATTTCGAGTGCAAATAAAATTTATTTTTACTTTCCCTGCAATACATGGTAATGTATAGGGAAAGTATTGGAATCATGCCGAAAATCGCAACTTGAGTTTTCGGCGGATCTGCACGTTTCGAGACCTCTTGAATACGAAAAAACTATTTTTAGCGTTATGTATGTGTGTGTGTCTGTCTGTGTGTCTGTCGGTCTGTCTGTCTGTGTAGATTTTCTATCCACTCTAACTAAAAAACTTCTTCTTCTTCTTCAGTGGCCTGACAGCCCAGGATGGGCCCTTGCCTCCCGCAGTATAGAACTCCAGGCTCCTCTATCCCTGGCCAAAGACCTCCAGTTCAAAACTTTTAAAATTTTAAAGCCCTTTTCCACACAGTCGAGCCATCTGAGTTTAGGTCTTCCTCTTTTACGGGTGCCGAATGGTCTGGCCGAGAAGATCTTTTTAGTTGTACAGCTTTCGACCATCCTGCTCAGGTGACCCACCCATTTAATTCTCTGAATCGTGATGTAATTGACTATATCTGGTTCTTTAAATGACTTATAAAGTTCAGAGTTAGTTCTTCTTCTCCAGATGTTGTTACAATTTAAGCCACCAAAAATTCCTCTCAAGATCTTTCTCTCAAAAACAGAAATGATATCTTTAACTTTTTCTGTCATTGCCCAAGTCTCAGCAGAGTAGGTAAGAATGGGTCTGATTAAACTTTTGTAGATTATAATCTTCGTTTTTCTGCTGATGAAGTCAGACTTTAAGTACCTTTTAAGGCCGAAAAAACATCGGTTAGCAGCTGTAATTCTACCACGAATTTCGGACATAATGTCATTGAGGGTATTAACTTCAGATCCTAAATATCTGAAGTTGCTTACAGTTTCAAACTTGTAAACCCCAATTTCTAAATAAGGACAGTCATAATTACCACAGGGCATATACTTAGTTTTATTTTGATTAATAGTTAGATGCATTTTACTGGCTACGGCCTCTAAAGATGTGAAGGCTTCCCTAAGTAACTCGGAAGTGCGTGCTACAATGTCAATGTCGTCAGCAAACGCAAAAATCTGGACAGACTTGTTAAAGATTGTTCCACGGGTATTGATGTTAGAGTCTTTCACAATTTTTTGGAGTGCAATATTGAAAAGCAAGCAGGCCAGTGCATCGCCTTGTCTGAACCCATTTGAAACATTAATAACTAAAAAACTAATTGACCGAATTTCATAAAATTTGGTAGATTAGTCACTTGTGGACGAATCTGGTGTTGATTAGTTTGGGGTACGATTCGGGATAAAAGAACTCGCCTTTTTTTGCGAAATGGCCCACAAAAGCCTGTATCCAGCTAAATAACTAATGGACCGAATTTCACAAAATTCGGTAGATAAGTCGCTTGTGAGTCACCTTGGTGCTGATTAGATTTTGGTACGATTCGGGAAAAAAGAACCTCCCTGTTTTTGCAAAATGGCCCCCCAAAATCGTCAAAATCTGAAATAAGAAAGTACGTATGCTCAAATATATCCATTAAATGCTCGTTTTATACGTAATTTTTAACGAAGAAAAGAATAAGACCAACCCCATTATACTACTAGGACTAGCCGTTCTCGAGACATTCTAGTTTTTTCGTATTTTCTCTACGCCACCTTTGAAAATAAGTCCAGTTACCAAATGAGAACGAAAATTGCATTAAAAGTGAATTAAATTTAATTAAAATAAGGAGAACGTGGATATAAGTCTGCAGAGAATGTCATGTGCTGCCCACATCAGATTTTTACTTTTCCGTGCGTTACTTTTGTACAGAGGAGGATATTCAAACACTTGTTTTTATGATCATTTATTACTACCAAACCCTGCATGGAACACTAGTGTAAGAATATTCTCATTAATTAAAATTTTATGAATGGCGTCTTCTAATTCATTAAAATTTAATGAATGGCGTTTTCTCATTCATTAAAATTTAATGAATGGCGTTTTCTCATTCGTTAAATTAATTTCTTGTTTTTCGTACGTCACTGTTGTGTAGGGGAGAATATTAAAAAACTTGCGTTTATTATCATTTATTACTACCAAACCCTGCATGGAACACTAGTGTAAGAATATTCTCATTAATTAAAATTTTATGAATGGCGTTTTCTCATTCATTAAATTTAATGAATGACGTTTCCTCATTCGTTAAATTAATTTATGTTTTTCGTACGTCACTGTTGTGTAGGGGAGAATATCAAAAAACTTGCGTTTATTATCATTTATTACTACCAAACCCTGCATGGAACACTAGTGTAAGAATATTCTCATTAATTAAAATTTTATGAATGGCGTTTTCCCATTCATTAAAATTTAATGAATGGCGGTTTCTCATTCATTAAATTAATTTTATATTTTTCGTACGTCACTGTTGTGTAGGGCAGAATATTAAAAAACTTGCGTTTATCATCATTTATTACTACCAAACCGTGCATGAAACACTAGTGTAAGAATATTCTCATTAATTAAAATTTAATGAATGACGTTTTCTCATTCATTAAAATTTAATGAATGGCGTTTTCTCATTCATTAAATTAATTTTATAATTTTCGTACGTCACTGTTGTGTAGGGGAGAATATTAAAAACTTGCGTTTATCATCATTTATTACTACCGAACCCTGCATGGAACACTAGTGTAAGAATATTCTCATTAAAATTTAATGATTGACGTTTTCTCATTCATTAAAATTTAATGAATGGCGTTTTCTCATTCATTAAAATTTAATGAATGGCTTTTTCTCATTCGTTAAATTAATTTTATATTTTTCGTACGTCACAGTTGTTTAGGGGAGATTATTAAAACATTTGCGTTTATCATCATTTATTACTACCAAACCCTGCATGGAACACTAGTGTAAGAATATTCTCATTAATTAAAATTTAATGAATGGCGTTCTCTCATTCATTAAATTAATTTTATATTTTTCGTACGGCACTGTTGTTTAGGGGAGAATATTAAAAAACTTGCGTTTATCAACATTTATTACTAGCAAACTCTGTATGGAAAACTAGAGCAAAAATATGTTGAATTCCACCTGCCTATACGAATGCTTTTCAATTATAAAACATCATAAATTTCAAAGCTATAGATCTCCACTCACTTTCGTTATTCATAAAATACGATAAAAAGCATCCAGGCGTTGCAACATTTGCAATCCATTTCGCAAAAAGGGCAATAAAATTGCGTGAAATATTTCTAACGCCTGCAAGCATGACTGGAAACCATACATCACAATATGTCACTGACCAATGTCCAATCAAAAGGGCATCTGTTGAGAGAGGATTTTGGCGTTTTCTCATTAATTGAAAGTGACAACGCTCAGGAAGTGCAAGTTTGCTGAGCGCTCAGCAAAAAACGAAGAGGGGCCCCATTTGTACAGAGATTTATTTGGATGCTTTGCCAGATCTATCAGCGGCTCTCAGGCGCTTAGAAATATGCCCATGAATTTGAATAAGTGTTATAAATGTTAGGTGCTGCGAAGAGAAAAGTGTACGCTGCTTTGAAATTACAATGCATTTGGGATGTATGGGATTTTGTGGAACAGTGTTAAAATTAGAAATTTTATGGCGTGTTTAATCTTTTTGAGCAATGCATCTGTTAAAGATGCCTTGTAAAG
Source organism: Amaurobius ferox (assembly GCA_951213105.1). Taxonomy (NCBI): domain Eukaryota; kingdom Metazoa; phylum Arthropoda; class Arachnida; order Araneae; family Amaurobiidae; genus Amaurobius; species Amaurobius ferox. The sequence goes on along the minus strand of OX578149.1, from coordinate 75,866,063 downwards.
TGACAATTCAAGAATGAATTTACGTATATTCATTCTTGAATTGTCACTTTACAATATTATTTATAGTCAATATAGGAAAACTAGCATATTAGTGGAATGACGAGCAAAGTGTGGCACATTTTATGGTCTTGAACACAGACATTGCAGTATGTAAAGCAGCAATTCATCTCCGACCACTGTATGTCGCCTTATATTCAAAGTTTTCGGGTATTTTATTCTACTTAGCAAAATCATTAATAACATATATTTGAAATACCTAAATAAGAAGAATAACAGATTTAGGTATTTAAAGTATAATGCTGTTACTACGGTTACAAATAAAATCTGAAACAGTATAAAAAAAATTGTTGGAGGATCACATGACTTTTCTTACAGACTCAACATCATTTTCTCTTTTTATTTTTTCATAATTCATTAAGCTAAGCTTTATTTTACAAAATAACACCGATAATTAATTGAAATTATATTGAATTTGCAGTTTTAATTCCATTTCGGTTTTCATTTGGAGACTGGACGCACTTTCAAAGACGATGTTGCAAAACTACGGAAAAACTAAAGTATCTAGAGAACGGTTAGTCCTAGAATCATGCGATTCGTCTTATTCTTTTTGTTTACGTTCATAAACAGCATTTAATTAATGCATTTGTGCAATATGTAGACTTTAATTTTAGATTTTATATTTCGCAAAAGAAATGGCAAGTTCCTTTTTTTTCCAAACTGTACTAAAAAAATATTCAGCAGCAGAGTAACCCACAAATGCTTTATCGTTCATAATTTACGTTCATAAACAGCATTTAATTAATGCATTTGTGCAATATGTAGACTTTAATTTTAGATTTTATATTTCGCAAAAGAAATGGCAAGTTCCTTTTTTTTCCAAACTGTACTAAAAAAATATTCAGCAGCAGAGTAACCCACAAATGCTTTATCTACCAAATTTACTTACATTTGGTCAATTAGTTTTTACGCTAGAGTTGACACACATATTGCATAGACAGCCAGACAAATGTCGATCTAAAATAGTATTTTTTGGGTTCTAGAATGCTTGAAACGTATAGACCAGTCGAAAATTAAAGTTGCGATTTTCGACACGAACCCAATACTATCCCTAGACACTGCCATGTATTGCTGGGAAAGTAAAAATTAAATTTTGAAATAAATAAAGTTGGTTGCTATAATTGCAAATTAAAATATCTTAAGAGCAGGTGATTGCATAGAAATAGAAAACTTAGGATACACACACACACACACACACACACACACATATATATATATATATATATATATATATATATATATATATATATATATATATATATATATATATATATATATATATATATATATATATATATATATATATATATATATTTATATTTATATATATATTTCGTACGCAAGAATAATATATCAAATATATAATTAGAAACAATATATTGTTGCTCTTGATATGTCAAATATAGCTTGAGGTATAATAAAGTATCAATCAAATTATAAGCAGCAATAATATATTAAATATATCATAAGCAACAATAATATATCAAATATATAGTAAGCAACATATTTCAAATCTATAAAAAAATTTAAATAGAAATACATATCGTTATCTATATACATATATTAAAATCAGAAACAACAATAATTTATTAAATTATTATAAACAACAATAATATATTCAATGTATCATAAGTAAATATAACAAATCTAATATATCCTAAACAACAATAATGTATGAAATGGATTGTTGCTTTTGTTATATTTGTTGCTTATGCTATGTCAAACACATCAGAAACATCACTATTATATCAGCTATATCATAAACAACAAAAATTTATCAAATATATTAAAAGCAACAATACTATATTAAATATAGCCTAAGCTATAATAATGTATTAATTATAACATAAGTAACAATAATATACTAAATATATTATAAGTAAGAATAATATATCAAATATATCGTAAGCAACACATTTCAACAGCTTCAAATTTTTAAAATAGCATCTATCTCAGTTTCGCAGACCAAAAAATCTGATGTGAGTAGCATATGACTTTCCCTACAAACTCAAACTTATTTTCTCTCTATTTCATAATTAATTCATTAAATTGAGTTAGTATTGCACAAAATAACACGCATCATTAATTGAAATTACACTGAATTTACACTTTTAATTCAACTTTCGTTTCATTTGGTAGCTGGACTTATTCCCAAAATCGGCGTAACAAAAATGTTAAAAAAAAAAATATGTCGAGAAATGCTAGTCCTAGGTTTTATTCTTTTCATTGTCAAAAATTACACGTAAAACAAGCATTTAATTAATGCATTTCTGGATACTTAATCTTTTATTTCAGATATTAAAGATTTTTGCGGGCCATTTCGCAAAGAAAGGCAGGTTCTTTTTATCCCAAATTGTACCAAAATCTAATCAGCACCAGGATCACCCACCTTACCTACCAAATTTTATGAAATTTGGTCAATTAATTTTTGAGTTAGAGTAGGTACGTACACATACACACACAGAGAGAGAGTGAGAGAGAGAGAGAACAACGTCAAACTAAAATAACTTTCCCCGTGTTCTAGAGGTCTCAAAACGTGTAGATCTATCGAAAACTTGAGTTGCGATTTTCGACATTATTATAGTATTGTGATGAATGAAATGAATGGAAAAATGTTTATGAATGAAGTGCTGCTTTTATAGAGAGCGTGTTATATTTCGATGACGTCATTTGAATGAATTTCAGTTGTTTTCAATGAAGTTTTCAAATATAATAAATTATTGTAGTATTATGATAATTTTAAAAATATTACCGAGGAATTTATCGCATTTTAGAGATGTTTAAACCAGGCAATTTATATTTCAATGTTGTTATTTGAATGAAGTTCATTTTTTTCGATGAAGTTTTAAGTTTTCAAATATAATAAATTAATGTAGTATTGTGATAATTTTTAAAATATTACCGAGGAATGTATCGCATTTTAGAGGTGTTTAAATAAAATTGCATTGAAGTTGGAAAGTTTTTCATAATCAATGCTTTATGCATGATTGATCTTTCTTGTTAAATATTGTTGTATATAAGTATATTGACCATGTTTTATTTTATAGCTTCCAGGTATATTATAACTTATATAAGCAAATAGCAGGTCTTCAAAATGTAATGTAATTTTTTAAAATAAAATAAAAACAACCAAATTTGGCAAATTAAAATGTCTTTATAATAATAACACCATTTTTGACGTACTTAAAAATACAAATCTAGAGCGCTCACTACATCCTTCATCAGTGGCAAAGAAAATTGTTGAGTGACGAACATAAGCTCTTATTCACAGACCACATCCATGAGACAAGATTTGCATATTGATCTTTTTAAAACCGATGGATTTTAAAAACATTTTATTTACAAAATTCATAAATAACAGTATATCATAAAATACAGTGTAATCATTAAATGTGTCTTCAAAAGCAAAGAAAAGTAGCAAAGAATCGTACATTTTTATAACATTTAGTGTAGCAAAGAATCGTACATTTTTATAACATTTAGTGTAGCAAAGAATCGTACATTTTTATAACATTTACTGTTATTTATATATTTTGTAATTGAAATGTTTTTTAATGTATCGATTTTAAAAAGATCAATATGTAAATCTTGCCTCACGGTTGTAGTCTGTGTATAAGAAGAGTTCATGCTAGTTACTCAACAATGTATGAAGGTGACTAACACTGATGAACGTGAAGCCTGAAAGCGCTCTGGATTAAGGGGACGGTGGACGTTTAAATTTTTTTTATTTATTTATTGACTTAGAAACATAAAAATTTGTATAAATATTCTTCTTAACATTACTATATAAAATACCATACAATTTGTTTCAATTTTGTTATAATTTTGTATTTTTTTTTAAATTTAATTTTTTTTAACGAAAATTTGAAAATGCTCTTTGCGTGCCATTTGTTCACATTTTTGATTAATTTTACATTATGATCACTCAAAAACACATTATGAACAAATTTGGGTATTCATTTTTAAATCCCTTTGAAAGTTAATTTTTTAAAAATATTTTTCTGTTTAAAACTTAATTTTCATCATTTAATTGGGGGTTATATAGTATTCACTTTTAATCACTTTAATAAAGTTCAATTATAAAATGCATACCCAGTTTCATTAAAATGCATGAAAGGTGTCTTCTTACCAAATTTCATGTATCTCAAACAAAAATTAAGACGCATGGAGCATTTTAAAAATTATAAAACTTTTGAAAATTCCGTTTCGGAAAAAATGCATTTAACCTTTTGCTTACGGGTGGGACAGCGTCATTACCAAACGAAGAACCTCCCAAAAAGACAGGTATTTGACATACCCTATCCCAAACAGTTCGACCCCTCTTTGCAGACATTGGCGTCCATGGAAATCGTCGGCAGAAACATTGCACCTGCTGCAGCAGGTGCAATGTTTCTGTCAGTGATTTCCATGGACGCCATTGCCTGCAAAGGGGGTCGAACTGTTTGGGATAGGATATGTCAAATATCTGTCTTTTTGAGAAGTTCGTTTGAGATTGACGCTGTCCCACCCGTAAGCAAAAGGTTAAATGTGTAAAATAATGTTATATATTAAAAGAAAAAAAACTTTTTTTAGTCGATTTTTGCTCATTTCAACGTCCACCGTTCCCTTAATAACTTTTAGTATGTCATTGTAATAAGGCTTTCCCACCCATGTGCTATAATTGTGTTTAAATTAAAGTATTGTTTTATTTCTGTGTGAGAGAAAGTATTAGTTGTATCATGTGAATAAATGTCTTTTCAATATGTTTTCCACTCCATTACCGTTTAAGGGAAACGAACTTTTAAATTGCGAATTTGTTTATGTTCCAGAATAATATTCATAAAATAATTTGTATATTCGCTTCTCAGGCGCTACGCTTGGTCTTGCCGAGTTTGCGCACGCGCGGCAGTTTTTGAAAAATGATTTGGCGGTAGAGAGGATGAAGCGTTGGTAGGATGTAAGTGTGTGTGTGGGGGACTTTCGAGTTGGATCGCGAAAGTTGCGGAGCGCAAAACCGTTCTTGCGAACGTTGTTATATGCTCCAGGAGCCCAAAGCGGGCGACCACCACCACCATCGCGAATTTCAGAATGGAGCGATTTTGTATGTGATTTGATAATATGCCGATCTGGGTTTATAATGTAATGAAAAAGAGATAATAGTTTGGGGATGACCAGCATTGTTCTTGTGGAAATGCAACAGTCGGGTTTTGAAGAACGGACTTGTTCTGATATAAAAAGGAATCCTTATATGGTCAGACTCGAAAAGTTGATAAAGCCAAAACAAAGCTAAATTTGTAGCGAATGTTATGCCTGACCCTTCGACCAGCGTTTTTAAGTTCCAAAACGAATTATCGTCGAGTCATGGGAAAAATTATGTTGGTTCTGTTTCCCATTGGTTCTTAGACACCAATAAGTGTTCTGGCTGTATCTCGATTGTTTCTGTTGCATTACGAGTTCCTGTTTTACCGAGAAGTTTTGTTCTCATCATTCCTGGTGAGTGGAAAGTTTCCTTGTGTCCAGCCAAGATTTCCCGAGTCTTCAGAGTGGTGTTGTATATCTAATCTCCCGATTGTGTTCCTAGAGAACTGCGATATTTGAGTGTCCGGATGTCCATCCAGATCTTTCTAAATTGCAGAGATTTTAAGTAAAATAGAAGGTAAAAATTTGTTTATATCCATCTTCGATCTGAAATTTGAATTACTGGTATTTGTCTTAAGAATAAAATTGTTACTCTAAAATGCCATATATGATTTAAATATATTACGAAGACTATTTGTGTTTACCATATATTAGGAAATGTATATGTGTGCTCTCTCTGTTTCTCTTCCTCCAGGGGTGTTCTTAATTGTCACCCTACCGAGAGCGATCCTGTGGTATTGCTAAGTTTTGTTTTGAATGTATTATCTCACTATGTTGATCACTGGCCTGTTATTTTTCTAATTCAATAAATGTCTTTAAAATTCCAATTTGCATGTTGTCTTTCGTTTCACAAAACTGACGCCACAGTCATAAATGGTATAATTACAGACATTTTAATTTACTAAATTTGGTTGAATTTATTTTATTTTTAAGTTTTTGCCAAATTGACGTGTTTCCATAAAATTTAAATATAATGTAATTAATACAGAAATGATTTTACACAGGGGTAGATATACATATACTCCCACTAAGCTGCCTCCGACAACTAAGAAAGATCTCTGAATCTTAAAAAGTAGTATAACAACATGCACATGAAGGATCATAACAGCAGTGGCCGAGAATCGAGTACGCGTTTAAAAATTTGTAGAAAAAAATGTCGAATTTTAGAAATTCCATCGCTTTAACTCACTTTAAAAACACATTTAGCTCTCGTTTAAAAAAATCGAGATTGCAGATGGGAGATCAAGAAAGAAGATTTGTTTTCTAAAACGACATAAAATATTACCATTTTTAAAAGATTTTCTGAGAATATAAAAAAATCTATTGCATTTTTCGAATTTTTAACACTTTCCAATATAGTTGAAAAGTGTTTATGACTTTGTGCAATCGGTCTGCCTGTCAGTTTGCACGATAACTACAGTAAAAATGACTTTATCAAAATGAAATTTTAGTATGTTGTTGAGACGGGGTGTGGGACATATAAGAATGTAAAGGAATAATATCACCCAATTAGTTTTTGATTGAACCCGGGTTGAGAAAATGAAATACATTGAACCCTATGAAACCTAATTTTTCAAACATTTTTTAAGCGAAGTTAAAATTCCCAAATTGTTTCGAAAATTTTTGAAAATATTCAAATTATTCCATAAAATATATAAAAAATTGCAGCAAAATATATTAGGTAGTTTTTAAAACAAACTTTAAAATAATAATAAATAGAATATGGCATCCACATTTTTCCCAGTGAAAAAATCGTGATTTTTAGAGTTCTTTATGTTTAGTGTTGCATCCGTCCTAAAACAGCTTTATTTTTGCGTATTTTCTGTGCATTTATATTCTACGCCAACGTAACTATAATATTCTTTAGTTTAAATGATCATCAAACTTTAATTATTTCTACAACGAAGCCTAATTTTAATGGATGCAGAATGTAAACAAGTAATTGTAAGATGAGTTGTATAAGAATTGCTGAATTTTTTCAAGCACGATTATTTAACTCTGGAGCCTTTATAAAAGTGTATGAATGAAATATTCACTGATCTTACATACAGAGCCAGAAGATTTATATTTCGATGATCGATCATTTGAATAAAGTTCATTTTTTGTCGATGAAGTTTAAGTTTTCAAATATAATAAATTAATGCAGTACTGTGATAATTTAAAATATATCACCGCTGAATGTATCACATTTTAGAGATGTGTAAGTAAAATTGCATTTCAGTTGGAAAGTGTTTCGTAATCAATGCTTTATGCATGATTTCTCTTTCGTCTTTAAAGTTTTCTCCAACTCTTCATATCGAATGCTGTATTTAAAATAACATCACTACTTTCTATGCTAATTATTGCCTTGGGAATAAAGGTAACACGCATATAAACAAACATGTGTTTTTGTTTGTAATAGTATGTACAAACAAATTTAGCCCATTAGCGGCCACTAAATATAGCAACCAGTTTTAAGCATATTCTGCAGCAATACCGCAAGGCTGCGAAATTGACTTAATGTTTAGCCTGAGCAGGACGAATGGTTCCATTGCAGAGTAGAAAACGTAAAATTGCATCGAAATTGGAGCAAAAATCATTAAGATACATAGTAATATTCTTAAAGAGGCACACTGGTCCCCCCTCTCCCAACACCCCTTTTTTTGCGCGGGAGCAAAAGTCATAAAGCAACAGAAGTGGATCTAAGTTTACCGTGAGGAGAACGAGTGGGTCGATTGGATACAAATTAAATGACAATTTCAACAATCACAACACAATTAAACCATTTTCAGTATTCTTCACAAGAAACAACATAGTTTTTATATATCCAATGCTCTACAGAACCGATCGTTGAATATACGTAATAACAAACTTACGAAAATATCGACTTTTTTAAATTTTAGGTTTAATAAATTTTGATTTTAGCAACAAAGCTGAAAGTTTTAGCCTCTCGTTCAAAATGAAAAAAATTGAGGTGTGGTTTAGATTTTTTACAATATGTGTCCCAGTTGCCAATTTCCTGAGATTTGCGGAATTTGTCTGTCTTTTAAAGATATGTGGATAAAACTCTTGAAATTCTGACTCCTTAGCTTTGAAACGCCTTCAGCTCCTGCTTTAATAAAAAAAAATCGAGATCGCATTTCGCAAATTGAGAAAGATGATACATTCTTCAAACAGATTTGATCCCCCCCCCCTTGACAGAATATTTCAGACATGAAGCTGGAATTTCCATGAAAGGCTGTAATTTTAGCTTTTCTGATAATTTGTCTTGCCAAATTTATGAAATAAGTAGCTAAATATTTTACAGTGTTGGAATAAGAGGGACATACATACGTGGGTTTTCTCTCGATAACGGTAAAATAAAATTTTATTTTAAAAATGACTTCAACATATTACCTACTTTTTTTATCAAAGCTGGTTGGATCCATCCCTCGGACCGTAGTTTGGTGCCCCTACTATAAACGCCAGTATGTAGAAAGCAAAAAAAGTATTCACACAACTTTTGAATCGTGCAACTCTCGATAGAATCGAACAAATCCCCCAAATTGTTCGAATTCCTTATTCCCCAAAATTATGATACCAATTCGAACGGAAAGGAACAAAGAAAACCCAATTCTAAAAAATAAAACCTTAAGATATTGGACAATTTATGTTGGAATTCTCCTTCCTTTTCAGAGAAGGCATAACAAACCTTGTTAGGACATCTTCTTGAGGAAATATTGCCAAAGACAGGCCTTTTGATGTTTTCATTCCGCCCTCTAACAGGGACTTATATTTTCTAGTTAGGAAATTCTTGGATAAAAAACGTTTATTTCCAGGATTTTTTTTATACAGTGAGGAATAAGTGCTAGGATAAATTGTTAGCCGCAGGATTGGTGTGGAGCTAAAGAAATGTGATTTTCCGTGTTATATTTGTATTATACTGAAATTTTGATAAATTTATCTTATTTTATGTTTTCTGGAAATAGTGTCAACTTGAGACCGCTTTTATCAACCAATTACGTTTTGATAGGAAAGAGTGTGACATATTTATGAGGTCGCTAATTCCGTGATATCTAATTTTGTTGTCATGGGATTGATTCTGCTATCTTAGTGTTATTTTATATTAGATTTGGAGAATATATAAGTGATCTTTTATACAGCTTTTCAATCATTCGGTCAACACTGAAGATTATATGATTGATGGCTCAGGTGATATTTATTATACCTGCTTCAAGAGAAAATTTAGTTGACATCGTTCTTCGCATTTCTATTTCTTTAATTTTAATCATCTTTTAAAAAGTTTATGCAAGATTCATCTCCATTACCATAAGCAAAGAAACCAGAAATGATGTGATTATTTCCAATAGATTTTTAATTGACCACGATATTTTTCATTAATTTCTCAGTTAATTATTGTCGCTGCTAAGAATCATATAAAAATGGAGAACTCTAGATAGGCCGTTAATGCTATAGTTTTCTGCTTTTATAATGGATTGCAATTCCAATTTTCATATTTTTTATTCATCTCAGATTATAAAGAATAATCTCTTCCTTGTTTCCCAATGATCCTCTTTCACAGTTGTTTGTGCTCGTCATCAAGCTGAGCAGAATGTTTATCCCGTTATTATTCCTTGCATAAGACCCCTTATCTCTGGACATATTTTTGGAAAAGTGAAAATCAATAAAAATAATCGCGCGGTCGTCAAGCTCATTACAAGACAACTCAAACTTAAGAAATGACAACACCATTTAAAACACCCAATATCTGCGCGCAACACTTATAGTTTCTACAAATAAACAAACAGAAGTAAAGTCACCAAATTTCATCAAGACGCAACGATTCACTATCCACAGACAATCCTTGCATTACTTCCATAGAGTTAAGAAGATACCATTTTCAAATTGCTTCAGCGGAGATATAGGGACATGGAACCATTACTCCAACAGCATCATTGCATAGTTGAATATGCTAACCATTGTCCGGTACAACTTCTCGCCACCAACAATGTGACCGCAAATACGATCCATCCCCAAGTGCTTTACCAAACGTCAACTAACTGTTTCAATCCAGAAATCATTTTATCCGTCAATCTCCTACCGTCTAGAAGCCAGCCTCTAACTTCGGCGAACTGAAAATGATTTTGCAGTGTTCACACTTAGCAGAATGCCGCAAAGATATGTGTTTAAGGTCAATATAACAGCTTCTATATAAAGGAAGAAAATAAAAATAAATAATCAGCCATGGAATAAAAGCTAAATGCTATAAAGCAGGCCAGAGCTCCAGGCGCGTTCAGGCCTACATCATTTCAAAACAACAGGCATATTGATTGTTAGTGAGATTCAAATATAATAAAATAGTATTAATTTTTTCTCACAATGGCGAAATTTTCTTAATCTGTAGAGGAAGTAATGTGAAGTAGTCCTACACATTCATTTAATTTTTTTTATATATATAATTTGCAACATGAATTTTAACGTATCACGAATATAATTAAAGTTGCGCACCTTAAACAAGCTAAAAAATACCGCGATATTTTCTCACAAAGCAAAATCCGTCTATTAAGCAATTAGTGGGACTGACCTCTGGCCCGGCCTTTGGGTCGATGTGCTTGGAAAGCCAGCACAGTGGATGTGTAATTATTGCTTAGCATTCCCGATAAACTGCGCCGGGCTTTAAATGGAAGAAATAACAACTAGCCTCCTACACTTCAAGCATAATTAAAAGACTTCGTATGAGAGGTATCAGAGGAGGAGGATTTAATAGGGGATAAAGATGGATTGCATTTTGTTATTTGCAGGTCTTTTGGAGTTTTTATTATAGAAATAAGATGCTGGTTGTTATGAATTTCTCCGTAGACTCAAACTAGTTGTTCTGTCTTATTTTTGATTATTTAGATAAGATGTGTGATTTATTGTAGCATATTATATATTTTATACTTCAATGAAATTATATTCATATACCAAATAAATCAATTTCAATTTCACTTTCTTTACAGTACATATTAGTGTATAGGGAAAGTAATAGAATGCGGGAAATTAGAATTCGAGTTATCCATGGTTTAATACGTTATGCACACTATTTATACATTGGTGGATTAACACGTTTTGAGCCCTCTAGACTAGAATATGGATGCATTATTGTAGTGCGGCGTCTGTGTGTGTGTGTGCGTGTGTGTGTGTGTCTTGTCTGTGCAATGTATTTATCTAATGTATATCAAAACTATCCAACTGAATTTCGCGGAGTTTCATAGTTAAGTCAGTTATGACTGATTTTAATGATGAGTGTATATATAGGTATATGCAGATCTGATTCTACATAAAATGGCCCACAAGAATTTAAAAATTTAAATACAAACATACTTACTCTTGAATGTATAAGATTGCTTTAAAGTATAATTAAGTATAAGATTGCTTTATATATGTAAATTTGAATGACAAGACAAATATATTTGAATTACTCTAGGATACACCGCACTCATGATATTTTGATTTTTTGAAAACTTGGATCAGTTTTGTCGCCAAATGAAAATACAATTAAAAACAAGAAATATTAATCATGCATAAAGCAATGATTATGAAACACATTCCAATTGAAATGCAATTTTATTTAAACATCTCGAAAATGCGATACATTCAGCGGTGTGATATTTTTAAAATTTCTACAGTACTATAAAAATTTAATTTACTTGGAAGCATAAAACTTCATCAAAAAAGGCAATGTTATTAAATCGTTTGCTTCTCTATGTATAATCAATGAATGTTTCAGTCATATCAATTATATTCCAGACTCTAGAGCTAAATAATTTTGCGATAAAAAATTCAGTACTTCTTATACAACTCATCTTACAATCGCCTGATTTGTTTACATTCTTTATACATTAAAATTAGGCTTCGTGGGCTTCGTTGTAGTCATCATTTAAAATAAAAAATATTGTAATTGCGTAGGCACATAATTTACATACACCGATAATATGAAAAAATAAAGCGATTTTAGGATGGATTCAAGACTAAATATAAATATGTTCCTTAAAAATCACGATTTCCACTAAGTGAAAAAAAAAATGGATGCGATATTTTATTTTGCAATGAGTCACGTGATCTCTTTATATAATATGGGTGTAATTATTATTTCAATTTCTTGATTGAAAAACCACTTAATATATTTTGATGAAATTATTTTTACACATTTTACGTGATAACTTGAATATTTCCTAAAATTTTCAAAACAATTTGTGAATTTTAAATCCGCTTAGAAATATTTGAATGTTTAGATCCCATGGGTTCAGTGTATTTCATTTTTCCAACCCGGGTTCAATCCAAAACTAATTGAATTATATTATTCTTTTACATTCCCAAATGCCCCTCAGATCGTTTCAATAACATACTAAATATTTCTTTTTATAAAGTCATTTTCACGGCAGTTATAGGGCGAACGGATAGACAAACAGACAGGCAGAATGCACAAAGTCGTAAACACTTTACAACTATGTTGGAAGTGCAGTTGAGTTTTATTTCTCACCATTATTTTGTGCAATAAATATCAATTTAATAAATATAGAAAAAGAAAAAGATATAATTTTAATCTGTAGGGGATTCATAATAAAATGTTTCTACATATTTTTGCATGTTGTTAAGAAAAACATGAACAACATGAGGAATATATATATATATATATATATATATATATATATATATATATATATATATATATATATATAATTTCTAAATAGAAAACCAGAGACATTGAAAAGCAGAAAATGAATGTAAAAAACGAATAGTATCACAAATTGCCCGGGAGAGTTGTGACCCCCACTCTCCGGTTAAGCAATGCTTTAAGCCGTGGCAACACTCCCGGAAGCCGGTATTTATTCAAAGAATGGTCTTATTACCATCAACATCCGAACATCAAAAACACTAGCAAAAAAATCACAAACCTTTAGAACCCTTCAAAAATCTCTTCAATGTCTTTGGTTTTCTATTTAGAAATTATATTTGTAATTATATACAAGGGCAGTATTGCGCCATGTTAGCATATTTTAAGTATGTGTTTTTCAAGTAAACAGTCTCAAACTAACTTCTTTTCCTGTATATTATATATATATATATATATATATGTATATATATAGTATATATATATATATATATATATATATATATATATATATATATATATGTATATATATATATATATACTATATATATACTATATATATATATATATATAGGTTTTCATAGCATAGGCATTCATAATCTGTTAATAAGCTATCCGTCTGCTATTAAATATTCTTTGTGTAATTTTCTGTAAACATTTAAATTTTTATTAGTCTGTTTTTTTTTTCATGACATCAACATCCACACTACAATTTACCATAATTTTAAAATAATGCATATCAATACCCGTCGACAGATTTTCATTTGTTTTAATATACAGCCCCCGCTTGCTTTACGACGTGATGTTATCACGTCTAGCATCTTAACATGAAGCCTTACCATTAAGCTCGCCGCTTTAAATCCTAATTATAATCTTTATTTATTATAATGCATCGCTCTTTACAAAAGACGCGGTTATTTCAATAAGAGGCCAACCGACCATTACGGCTCACTAGCGTTACAAAATATCCCCCCCACTTGTTGCCAAATTGCTAAAGGAAACTATTTTCATAATCGGTAATGGATTTGGGTTCCAAAGTATGCCCACAATTACAGGGTGGTTTATGACGTTTCAGGACAATTTTTCGATCATACGCATTGTTAGTCACTTGATGTTTTTGATGGGGAATTAATTTTAGGACAAATCATTTAACCGATGCTCAATGTTTGCTGGTCCATCATTTTTAACGCTTTACAACATAGTTGAAAAGTTTTTATGACTTTATTGTTCTGTCTGTCTGTCTGTCAGATTGTCTATCCCCACGATAACTGCCGTAAAAATAACTTTATCAAAATGAAATTTTAGTATGTTATTGAAAAGGTTTGTGGCATGTCTGGGAATGAAAATGAATAACATCACCCAATGAGTGTTGGATTTAACCCCCGTTTCAAAAAAATGAAATACATTGAAACCTACGGGACATAATTTTAATTTTCCTAACATATTTTAAGCGAAGTTAGCATTCACAAATTATTTCGAAAATATTAGGAAATATTCAAATTATCACATAAAATATGAAAAAAAAATTCAGAAAAATATGTATGTTAGGTAGTTTTTTAAGTAAAAAGTGAAATAATAATTACACCCATATTATGTAAAGAGATCGCTTGACTCGTTTTAAAATAAAATATAACATTCATTTTTTCCTCTGTATAAAAATCTTGATGCTTAATGATCGCTTAAATTTATATTAATGTTGCTTCTGTCATAAAACCGCTTTACATGTTGCGTATTATAAGTGTATCTAAATTCTGTACCAACGCAATTACAATATTTTTTATTTTAAATATATAAACTCTATACTTTATTTCTACAACGAATTCTAATTTGATTGCTAATCTACAGAGTACAGAATGTAAACAAATCAAACGCTTGTAAGATAAGTTGTATGTAAGAATTGCTGAATTTGAAAATTTAGCTCTGGAGTCTGGAACATACGTGCTATGAATGAAATATTCATTGGTCTTACTTAGAGAGACAGACGATTTATATTTCGGTGACGTCTCTTGAATAAAATCCATTTTGTGTAATTAAAATTGTCTTTTTCGATGAAGTTTTAAGTTTCAAAGTAGTAGTACTGTGATAATTTTAAAAAATCTGATGTGGACAGCACATGACTGTCCCTGCAGACTTATATTCGCGTTCTTTTTATTTCAATTAAAATTAATTCACTTTTAATTCAATTTTCGTTCTCATTTGATAACTGGACTTAATTTCAAAGGTGGCGTAGAGAAAATACGAAAAAACTACAATATCTCGAGAACGGCTAGTCCTAGTGTAAGGGGGTTGGTCATATTCTTTTCTTCGTTAAAAATTATGTTTTAAACAAGCATTTAATGGATATATTTGAGCATACTTGGTTTTTTCATTTTAGATTTTGGCGATTTTTGTTGGACATTTTGCAAAAAAAAGGCAGGATATTGTTTTCCGAATCATACCAAAATCTAATCAGCACCAGGATGACCCACAAGCGACTTATCTACCAAATTTTGTGAAATTCGGTTTATTAGATTTTCAGCTAGAGTGGATACAAGCTTCTGAGGGTCATTTCGCAAAAAAAGGCGGGTTCTTTTATCCCGAATCGTACCCAAAACTAATCAGCACCAGATTCATCCACAAGTGACTTACCTACCAAATTTTATGAAATTTGGTCTATTAGTTTTTGAGTTAGAGTGGATACAAAATCTGCACAGACAGACGGACAGACACACATACAGACACACAGACACACTCACAGATGTCATGCTAAAAATAATTTTTTCGTATTCTAGAGGTCTCGAAACGTGTAGATACTTCGAAAACTCGAGTTGAGATTTTCGGCATGATTCCAATACTTTCCCTGTACATTACCATGTATTGCAGGGAAAGTAAAAATGTCAGCACTGAATGCATCACATTTTAAAGATACTTAGATAATATTGCATTTCAGTTGAAAAATGTTTCATAATCAATAGATAAAGATTGCCAGAAGCAAGGTGATGTTTACAGACTGTATTTCGAAGTTAAAACTTATATGAAATGTTCCTAAGATCGCCATCCCTTCTTCGACCTCGTCTCATTGGGCTTTATGTTTGTTTGATTTGTAATATTATTGTTTTGTACTCAGTTGGTCTTCTGTGTTTCGTATTTCTACCTTTGTATCTTAGTGAGATGCCCGTTATGTAATGGATTGATTTCCAATAAAGTCATATGTGGCAACAACATATCTACCAGTTTTCAAGTTTGTTCAATTTTGTGAGATAAATATAGCAAAGTGCAATTTACTTTTTCATTGAAATAACTTCCACTTAAAATAAAATAAAAATGAGTATATTTATTATAACAAACTTCCTTTGCAGATTTAGTCTCGCATCATATCTAAAAAACATAGCCACGGAATTATCTGATCATGTGAACTGCCAGGTAGAACCCTCAAAATCCTTGAATAAATTTCTGCCTTCTTCGCACGCCTTTCAATTTTTAAAGTTTGCTTTACTTACCCCAGTACATCCCATTCTCTTACAACATCAAAGCCACTGCCGCATACAATTAATTAAGGCTGATTTACGTCAGTTACATTTCTATAGACAATTTAAAGTTTTTTAAATAGCAAGCACATTTTAATGTGAATACTTTATACGTGGATGTAAATAAATGATTAAATCAATAAAATTAAATTTAAATCAAAAATACTAAATTAATAATAATTTACTATCACTAATAATATCACTAGGAATAACAAAGAAATTATAATATTCGAATATATTTAAACATCGCCAAGGTGTTGATATTTCTATAAATCGCAAATTTAGCGATATTACTCTAAGTAAAGAGTGCTGTGAAGACGAGTGAAAATCACATATTGCTCAAGTGCTTTGTCAGGAAAGTCGCCTAATGATATATTTTCTTTCCATTTTGAACTGACCTTTCAGCGATATAATTCTAATTCGAAATCACATTCCATGCTAAACGTCAATGTTAACTGTTCCATGAAGCTAGAAGACAGCTGTTATATTAATTTTATATTACCGGGCAAAATCATGATATTACATCAAAGCACCCATCATTCCCATTGCGTGCTGGCTTTAAAAAAACGATCCCTGGGAAACATAAAAATGTGTAATTTGGTACTTGCTTTGTGTTCTCTGCCGAAAAATGGATAACATTATATAATTTTTAATGCAGTGACTTGCAGGAGCAGGTGTTTATAAAATCGATAGAATTGTCCTCCGAATAACAGTAAAAATATTTATGTCTCTAGATTGTTTTATTTCTGCAGAAAAGAACAATAAATTTCTACAACTGGGAATTCAAACGATTCAAATTAAAGATATGAATAGTCCTTTACGAAAATAGTTGATAGAGCCCTATAGGGCTGTATCGAAATCAAACAAAAAATTTCTCAGGATGTGCGAATGAAGGTTTATAATACCATTATTTCTATAGAATTCTAAATAGTTTTCTATAAAAATAGAATAGTAAATGAAAAGTTTTATAAAACGCACATTTCTATAGAATTCTATATATTGTTCTATAAAAATAGAATAGTAAATGAAAATTTTTATTAAACGCACATTTCTATAGAATTCTACATAGTGTTCTATAAAAATAGAATAGTAAATGAAAATTTTTATGAAAAACACATTTCTATAGTGTTCTATAAAAATAGAATAGTAAATGAAATTTTTTATGAAACGCATATTTCTATAGAATTCTATATAGTGTTCTACAAAAATAGAATAGTAAATGAAAATTTTTATGAAACGCACATGTCTATAGAATTCTATAGAGCATCTTAACTGGTTAATAAGTACAAATCGGCACTTTTTTCATATATCATTTAGTGAAATTTCTGTAAAAGTCCATATATAATTTCTATTATAGTCTTTATAAAGTGAGACAGAAATTCTTTTAGAAACTTTAAACATCGATAAAAAAGCTATATAGAGACTTATATAGTGTTTTTCTAAAGTCTATAGAATTTCGGTAGAAGTCTATGAGAAAATGAGCATAATTCCATAATATTCTATAATGCTTTTTGTACTGAGTTTTTATAGATTATGATATACATTTTTAGTATACGATTTCATATAAAAATTTCTTTCAAAGATAGGAATTTTTTGCTTATTTTCTTTGAAACTGTACTTTGCTCCGGGATGAAACTAAATAAGTCGTATAATAATAAAAATAAGCTGATGTATCTAACACGTGACTTTTTTTATCCATTTAAAAATGTTTCGTTCTCGTGGGAAAATAATTCGTTTTATTGCTAAGCTTTATTATTACTAGATTCCGCTGAAAATCAAACCGCTCATTATTGTAATCGATTAAAATGCACGTATGAAATTCTAAACAATCCACTTGCTTATTTTGAGAGATGTCGCGCTACCCGTGGAAAAGTAAAATTTCTAATGTCTCTAGAACGGTTCCTCATAACTACTAAACATTAGTGTTTACTTAGTTTTGGTTAAAAAGGCTTATAAAGTGTTTATATGTTCAATAAAAGTAGTATTCACGATTTCCTTTATTTTAGATTTAAAAAAAGAAGAAAAAAAAAGCCATGCAATTTCTCAAGAACAACTCAGGTTATCGTTCTGTAAGTATCTCATTCACTTCTTACTAATAATTGCATATTTATACACCAAATTAATTTTTCAATAAATATTAATATAATTAGTTTTGTTACTTTATCAAAAAAATTTATATGTTTTTCCCATTTTGAGCTCTTTGATAGTTAACATGCTTTTGACATTCGTCAATATGGAAAAAATCATACCAAAAGCAATCCAAGTTTTTCAACAGATATTGTGAAAAGCATCCTAATTTACAGTGCAGCGACTTCTGCTCTCCACCCCATAATATAGTACGTTGCTATAATGTAAGAAATTGCTTAACTGATTATTCTTAGCCACCCACGATGACCGATGGTTTCTTAGCTATAGTTAATGACTACCTACCTACCATGTCAACGGCGCGAATCGTGATGGGAAATTTATAAGAGATAGGATTTTAGAATTTTTCTGGTAGAAATATTGCATCAAGACATTTAGAAACGACAGAAAGCTTATTGAGCCGCATTAGGAGGGCTATACTGTTATGAACAATGGGGTTTTTCTTCGGAAAATGGCCACTGTTGTGCATGGGATTCACAGAAACTTGGCACTTCATGTAGATTTTCTTCGTCCCACTTGTCACCACCCGTTTCTGTGGTGAAACCTGCCAATCTAGGTAATTCTTTAGAATGTTGCAAAAGAGTAAATTTCATTACGATGTTCATCCTTAAATCTCTGCATAGTGCTTATTAATGTGCCTATTGTAGAACATTGGACTTCATATCACTTAAAATTCACCATCGGCTGGAATAAAGATTCGAACCTGGGTCTCATAAAGCATTTCGTGTTCCAATCCTACATTTCGCCGGTAGGCCAGTTCCCATCTCACTGAGAGCAATGCATTAAAGAACATAACATTTGCATTACGTGCTAAATTTATACAAATCGATTATCATTCCAAGTATGACAATGGCTATTATAGTATGACCTCTGTGCTATTTGTAAAAACACGAATGCTAAAGGGCTTTACATCCAAACGCGGGTTTCATATAAATCGACAGATGACTCGTTTCAGTATATTTCCATTGTTTGATTTTTACATAAAACAACGACATGGTTGTATGGTTCATTATGGAGTTTGGTAAATATTCAGTTGCATGTACATTTTTAAAAATAATCCTTCGTTAAATTTCGAATATCCATTAGCTTTTTTCGAGGAAGAATAGAGAAAATACAGTGGGATGTAATTCTGATTTCTTAAAGACAGATCTTTTGTGCAACACAAGATTTCCCTGAAAATTAACAAATTTCAATATTTTGGTAAAAATCAAAACACATAAGAACCAAATTATATCTTGATCTCGCTCAAAATTAGTACACATTTTGGTCATTAAAAGTGCTAACACTCATTAAAAATACTAATAAAAATTTAACTCATTTGAAAATAGTGAATGCATTTAATTTTTTTTATGTTACTTTTTATAAAAGACCTAAAATGTGAAATATCTCGCGAATAGCTTACGTTAGCGTCTTATATTCGATGTTATTCGCTTTTAAATAAAAATATTATACATGAAATATTGATTTTAATGACATATGTTAAAACAAACATATTTTTTATAATATTTTTCTGATTTGTGTAAACAAATGTTAAAAAAATTGATGGCCTGCCCTTTGACCAGTCACCTTAAAATTCAATAAGCGTCTGGCATTCATCCATTGAAATAATTACTTCAAATTTCATTCGATTTTCCCAATTTGTCAGAAAGATATTCTAGCCACGGACTTAATTTTAAACAGACAGACATCATTGAAAAAAAAATGGGTGATTTGTATTCAAGAATGTTTAAAACTTGCAAATCCATCAAAATGCGAATGTGAGATTCCCAATCCCATATCAATCACCCTTTGCATTCAAAATGTAATGTAGGGAAAGTAAAAATATAGCCGGAACAGATTAGAAGATTAACATGGGATTCTTGCGCATAAATAAGATGGAAATTTCAGATTCAAATTTTTAACAAAGATTGATGAAGTTTTATTTAAAACAATATATAGTTTTATGTTATATTATATAAACTGTTAAAAACAATAAATTTTATTTCCAAAACTAAATTACGTTTCTCTTGTAAAATACGGGCAAACTCTGTTGGGGAGGGGGAGGGTAGAAAATAAATTTGTACAATAACTTTTACGTTTTACTCGATGCTCAAGGAATCAAGATTTCGCTTACTAGAAATACCTGCTTATGTCACATTTCATTGTAGACTACAGAACGGGCCGTAACGAACCGTACTTACGTTACAAGAAAAATAAAACCTGAAATCCCCCTACAAATAACGATTTCGGAACTATTATGTCTGATCTCTCCCCCCCCCCCCAACACACACACATACACTTTAGCATTCTCCGCTTTTAGATAGGTAAGTTACAATTTTCGCCTTCAAAATAAATATATCGGCTAACCAACCCGTCTGATCCACTCAAAGCCATATTTTATCATCAAAATTTTAGAATATTGCATTACATTTAGAGCTGCGAGAAGCCCAGTGGTTAAGGCCAGAGGATACAGCACGAAAAAGACTTAAGTAGATCGGTTCTCACCGATTCCCAATCTATCACCGTGCCTGAGTATGTGCACGTTAAATCAATAGGTCTGAAAGTCCTTCCGAGAGCTATGGACAAGGGAAGGTGGGTACGAGTACTGTGCTTGCCATCCCATTGAGTTCGGTCTAAATTTGGTAGCAAAGGAAACGAAGTCGGACTGCCACTATGTGTCTGTCCGGATTATCTGGCCAACGGCAGACTTTCCCATCACCCTTCTGGGATTAGCAAAAAAACATTATATTTTTTACTTATCACAACAATCAGCGGGAATTTGAAAATCAAATCCAGATATCCTGGATTGCGCCCAGTTGCACTATCATCTACAACATTCCCACAATTATAAGAAACCCCCTTTAAAAACTTTACATCCAAATCGATAATATTTTTTTTCCATATCAGCTGCGTTTCAAAAGCCTTGACATAAAACCCAAACTGTACTGGACATTTACAGTGGACATATAGCTTTTCAATGCATGGATAGATTTACACACTGAATAACTAAATTCAAAAACATCTGTGATCATGTAGTAACGCCGACTAGCCAGGGTTGTACAGGTCAAAACATCACATTTATTCCCCCCAAAAAACCTAGTTAGTCAATAGAAACACTCATTTCAAATGTTCACGGCGACAGGGTTAAAACGCTATCTATTTATGTATACTTTAGAATAAATGGGCATTTTTAATAAAGCATGACGTGATATATCAGGTACATGCACGCTTCGGTGATTTTAAAGAGCAGGTGATATGCCATGGGAAATGGAAAGTAAGTTAATTGAGAAAGAAAACAAGTTTTTCAATGTCCTCCCTTACACAACAATAGTGCAAGGAAAAACAGAAAATTAATTTTAATCATACAGGAAATTAAAGCATATTGTGAACGTATGATGATTCAGTTTAAAACAATACCACACCAATCTTATTGTCCGAAATACATATACAAAGTTGTCACAGGGAAAAGGGAGCTTAGGTAGATGAAATAGTTTTGGCAATTTTGCGTAATATCAGTTTTAGATAACGCTAATTTTATATAGCATTGCTTTGAATTGAATCTGCCTATACACACTCAATTTGGTCTTATGTGTATGTGATTAAAATATATGTTCAACTTTTTCTTTCATCTCGCTGTGGAAAGACATTGAAGAACCTTTTTTTTCTTAGGAATTATTTTCCACATTTTAGTTTTCAATTTTTGACGTAATTTACGTTCCAACCGATGTAATATCACATAGATCGTCGCGTTAGAAAAAAGATAACATTTTATCTCAAAAAACATAATGTAAAAAGCAGAAGTATAGGCATGACGTAAAACAAAAGCATAGAATGAACAAGAAAGATCAATCATGCATAAAGCATCGATTATGAAACACTTTCCAACTTCAATGAAATTTTATTTAAACATCTCTAAAATGCGATACATTCCTCGTTAATATTTTAAAAATTATCACAATACTACATTAATTTATTATATTTGAAAACTTAAACCTTCATCGAAAAAAATGAGTTTCATTCAAATAACGGCATTGAAATGTAAATTGCCTGGTTTAAACATCTCTAAAATGCGATACATTCCACGATAATATTTTTAAAATTATCATAATACTACAATAATTTATTATATTTGAAAACTTCATCGAAAACAACTGAAATTTATTCAAATGACGTCATCGAAATATAACACGCCTGACTCTCTCTATAAAAGCAGCATTTCATTCATAAACATTTTTTCATTCATTTCATTCATCACAATACTATAATAATTTATTTTATTTAAAAACTTAAGACCATGGAGGTACAAATAATTAAACTCTATGCTTAAAACTTCATCGAAAAAATCGTCCTTCTCTCTGTAAAATCAATGAATATTTCATTCATATCAGCTATATTGCAGACTCCATGAGCTAAATAATTTTGCGTTAAAGAAATGCAGCAATTCTTATATAACTCATTCTACATATTTTGCTGTTTATATTTTCCATAAGTGAAAAAATTAGGCTTCGTTGTAGAAATAATCAAATTTGGATGATCATTTAAACTCAAATATATTGTAATTGCGTTGTTTCAGTATGGAGATGTAGAGAATTTAAGCAAAAATAAAGCGGTTTTAGGACGGATACAACACTAAATATGAATTAAAAAGAACTTTAAAAATCACGATTTTGACACTAGATGGATGCCATATTTTATTTTGAAGTGGGTCACGTGATCTCGTCATATAATAGGCATGTGATCGCTTCATATAAAAGGTGTAATTATTACTTTAATTTATATTTAAAAGCCCAAGATATACAATATTGGTTCAATATTGGACCAATATTAAATGTTACTAGGGTACACACATGCATATATACATGCATACAATACATCCACACCCTTTCTGGTAGGTCGGTCGATCTGGGTCTCAACAACAACAACATACATTCACACACATACATACATACACATGCACATGCACACACGCACATGCACACACACACTTATCAGACACAACTTCAAAAATGTTCGAATCGAATCCATTGAAGTTTAAAACATGCTTCTACTTCGAAAATGCAAATATAAATTTTCGACTTTTCGACCCCGTCACAATACTTCTTCCTGTACCTTATATTATGTACGTAGAAAAGTAAAAAACGTTGTTTATTGTATTTGAAATTGGCTTCATATAGCTTCGAAACCTGTTATTGCATTTATTTTTTGTAATATCATTTGTTTTCAAAAAACAGCAAGTTAAATTATATCTACATTTTGAACTACTCCTAAATATTCACAAATATAAAAATAAAAAATATCGAGATTAAATAATAAATTTAAATTTTAGAGTACTTATTCGGGTCGTTTTGCATGAAACACGAAATAAATTAAACCAAGAATATCATTTATAGTAATAAATATTTGTTGCATACAAATAACTTTCTAAAACTTGCATCATATATTCAGCATATATAATCAAAGCTATTCATACCAAATCAGTGTCTAAGCACTAAACATGATTTTTAATAATTCATGCTTTACAAAATCATGTTCATTTCACAATACTTTATCCAATTATACTACATGCGTATCGTAATTATTGTGAGTTAATTCTATTCAGTTGCATATCTTTTCAAATTAAATGGATTCTATCAACAAAATTACGCACGAAATGCAACAGTTATATGTAAAAACTCTGCATTAAGCGTCTTTATTAACAGTAATAACAATAACGTCCTCTGCATGCAATTTCCACAGAACACGTTTTTTAAATATTCATACAAAGTCATCATAAATCCCCTGAACATGTTTTTTAATCATTTCTTTCTTATTATTATCCGTCGTTTCTTTTGTGTAATGTGAAGGCAATTATTCGATTAGTGTAATTCTAGCAGTTTTGAATCATCAAAAAGCCTTATGTGTACGTAATGTCAATCTAAGTCTGAATATCTCAATGGAAATATGTTCTGTGTATGAATTAAGAGTTACATGTTACAATGCAGTCGATAATTGCTTTCAGCACATTGCTATTGTTGATTCGTACCGAAACAGTATGAATTACCATTCAGTATGAATTATTAGAATATTTCATATATTTCAACATTTTTGCTATAGAAATGTTAAGGGGGTCGCCTATATGATAAATTTTTGATGTATTTTTACTTTTTCTAGAAAACACAACTGTATAGAGAGGAAATGCTTACGAAGTAGAAATGTCGAAGTACAGTTTTCAAAAACATAATAAATAGCAAGAAGTTTATGGAGAAGCCTTCATAGTATGTTGGCAAATGATTTGTATATTTCAATATTTAAAAAAACTATTAAGCATTTTGATTTTCTTTTGCATACATATTTCCTATAGGCACACGAATTTTCGAGAAATCAGGAGTGATATTTCATATGGAAAGTGGGCATCCTCCCTCACCACTACAATGGTGCACCCTTACCACCTCTAAAATTCGTTGCCGTATCCATTCGTTACTGCATCAACAACTAAATTCTATAGCCAATTCTTTAAAATAGATGTTTCAAGGAAAGTTTTTGAACCGGAAATAAAAACAATTGTAAGTGGTCATCTATAGCGCATTCTAAAAAATAGACGTTTCAAGGAAAATGTGAATTTTTGAATCGAAATGGATCTCAAACTCGGAATAGGAAAACCTTAGTTAGTATATTTATCTCCTCCATAATGTGATGCTGAATCCATATGAGTCAGTATAAATCTCTACCTGTAGCCAATCCTGTAAAATAGATGTTTCCAGGAAATTTTTCAAACCGGAAATAAAAAAAAAATTAGAAGCGGGAAGTTTAATCAACCCTATAACCGCCTCGGAAATTTAATGCTGAATTCATCATCATAAACTTTACTTACAGCCTATCTTGAGAAGTAAATGTTTCAAGAATTTTTTTTTTCAACCGAAAGTGAGAAAATAATTGGAACTGGTCATCTAAGCTATATTTATAGAAGATTACGAGAAGTAGACGTTACATGGAGAATGTGAATTTTTTAATCGGAATGTGTTCTCCAAAACCAGAAAAGAACCTCAGATAGCATCTTTATGTCCTACATAATTTTGTACTGGATCCATATGAGTCAATATAAAGGTCTATCTATAGCCAATCCTGTAAAATAGATGTTTCAAGGAAAGTTTTTGAACCGGAAGCAAAAAAACAATAAATCAGAAGCGGGAAGTTTAATCAACTCCATAACCGCCTCTAAAATTTAATGCTAAATTTATATCAGCCATCATCATGAACTTTATCAATAGCCAATTTTGAATAATAAATGTTTCAAGAATGTTATTTTAAACTGAAAGTAGAAAAGAAGTGTAAGTGCGAAAAATAGACGTTTCAAGGAAAATGTGGATTTTTGAATCGAAATTGAACTCCAAAACCGAAAGAGAAAAACCTCAGTTTATCTCCTTTATAATTTTATACTGAAACTATATGAGTCAATATAAAGCTCTCTATAGCCAGTCCTCAGAAATAAATGTTTCAAGTAAAGTTTTTGGTCCGGAAGTTAAAAAGAAACCAGAACAGAAAATTATTTGTGAACCGTCCAATTTTTTAAACAAATTTGATGCTGAATCTATATCGATCATCACCTAAGCTTTATCTATAGTCAATTTTGAGGTACAAACGTTTCAAGTAAAATAAAAAAATTTGAATGGGAAATGGAAAAAGAATCGGAAATCTTTCAAAAAATTTGATACCAAGAATCTTTTGGAATTTGATACTGAAGC
Source organism: Amaurobius ferox (assembly GCA_951213105.1). Taxonomy (NCBI): domain Eukaryota; kingdom Metazoa; phylum Arthropoda; class Arachnida; order Araneae; family Amaurobiidae; genus Amaurobius; species Amaurobius ferox. The sequence goes on along the minus strand of OX578149.1, from coordinate 75,839,925 downwards.
CATGTCAGTCATTATCTAAGATGTGTCTAAAGTAGATACTGAAAGAATAGATGCTCTAAGAAAAGCTTTCAGTAATAATTCAGTAATTTGAAAGTTTAAAAGAAAAAATTCGTGGTGCAGTGGTGTATTTGGGCCGGATTTCACTAGAACGTTTTTCTAAATGACATAATAGAAAATTAGTAAATCTATACACATAATATTGCAATACAACGGTATAATCAAAGAGGAGGGAGAAATATTATATATTTTTTACCCATTGCAGATAAAAAAATATATATATAGTTATAGTCATTTTTAAAATTTATAGAGTTCTTTAAAATATTATTTAAAAGCACCGATATAAATATAGTAATTTTAGTAAATTTTGTCATTTTAGTAAAGTGCCGACAGATTTGGAACATTTAAAAACTTCCAAATGTATAGCTTGCAGTTCTATTGAATATGAGCATCGCAGCAGCAGTATAAATGTAACATTAACTGAAAAAAGATCCCGTTTTCCAGTCAAACATATGACAAGTTTCTGGTTTATTAAACAGCACGGTCCACCATTAGAATTATAGGATCCAAATTTGTATGTCCTAACTTATTGGCAGTCTTATCAGTCTGTTGTTAGCCAACGAACAAAAAGAGCAGTCACTTTTTAATGAGAATACGTAATCGATCGTGTGCGAGAATTTTTATTTTTTATTTTTCTGAACAGTATTTTTATATATTATTTTGGAATTTTTGTTTTCGATTTTTACTTTTTCGATGTTTTAAATTTCTTGTCTTTGTATCTTACTTTCAAAAATTTTATTTAATAATTATAAATAAATACTGAACAAATGTTCTAATCTTTGACTTATTTATTTTTATATATTTTTGTATAAAAAAGTGTAGATAACTTTTTGTAGTTAATTGACAAGCGTTTCGTAATTTTTTTAGTTAATCGACAAGCGTTTCATAATTTTTTTAGTTAATCGGCAAGCGCTGCGTAATTTTCTTAGTTAATCGACAAGTGTTTCGAAATTAATTTAGTTAATCGTAAGCATTTCGCAATTTCTTTAATCGGCCAGCATGTCGTAATTATTTTAGTTAATTGGCAAGCGTTTCGTAATCTCTTTAGTTAATCGACAAGCGTTTCGTAATTTAGTTAATCGGCAAGCGTTTCGTAATTTTTTTAGTTAATCGGCAAACATTTAGTAATTTATTTAGTTAATTGGTAATCGTTTCGCGTATATTTTTTTAGTTAAACGACAAGCGTTTCGGAACTATATTTTAACAATACACGTCTGAGACATTTTGAAATAGAATATTTAACAAATTGGTTTCTAAACGCAATTATATTTAAACATTGTGAAACGCCACTTTTAAAAGTTGTATGTCCCCTTAAATACCACTGCGTGCTACTGGGTATATAATGCTAATGCTCATTGGCCACCCTAATCGATGTATCAGGCGAATTATTATTATTTTTTTTCGAAATCACTCTATGTCGCTTTGGATACAATCTTTTGTGTTTCGACATCACAAACACGCCCGGAGTCTCCAAATAATAAACATAATAACCCACTCATAATAAGGTTTAATATAGATTTTTTTTTTGCTTTTTCCAAAATGGGTGCGTTGGCGGATTCGCATGGCAGGACTTCTGTTGCGTGTAAACTTGCTGCTTCCATAGCTCATTTAGCCCTTTGTTCCGTCAGAGAACGCGAAATGTCGACTAAAAGACAAAATTCGCATTTTATGCATTACAATAGCAAAACCCGTCCTCCGTAAATTAAAATAGTCTAGCAATCTAAGAACTCGCGTTTTGAGTTTTGAAACATTTTTAGGGCGTTTCTCTCAGATCTGGAATCTCTACTGTAGGAATTAATTGTATTTAATGGACGATGCTAAATCGGCATTGTTGACTTTAACTGAATTACTGAAAATATTGCACGTTATTTAAATCATCAATCATTCGGTTACATATTTATTTTATTCGCTCGTAATTCTACCATATTGGGTTATCTAAAAAAATAAAACTCTGGTGTTTGTGAGAATATAAATTTCTAATATTTCTTTGAAGAGGGCAGAGATAGATTAAATCCGATTTTCTCATATCAGAATTCATTTTTTTTTCTCAAATTTTACAAGAAAAATTTTAAAAAATTGATATCGTGGGTCCAAATGATTACAACTATAGCGTGTTACCACCCTTCACTTTAAAGGGCTTCAAAAAATATTTCGATTTATACCATACTTGACAATCTACCCTCTAAAGGGGGGGATTTGTACCCCCGTCTGAGGGGCAATGACTTCACGAACGCAAAAATTGCATGGCGGATATTTTTGACAGCAATGATTGAAACTATTAAGTCTCGTGATCATTAAGCCATAAATAAACTCTTTTATGCATGATTATATCAAATTTTGGCCTATGCTGCCATATTAAAAGAATATAAAATTTCGAATATATTTCGAAGTTTTTAATCGAATTAAAAAAAAAAAATTCTATCTAGTTCTAGATATTTTGATAACAAAGCCGGATATAAAGTTCCGTGGAAATCCATCAATATATGTGACTGCTATAGTGTGCACAAGAAATCGGCCACAGACATCAGACACAGACATCAGACATCAGACAAGTCCTTCCGAGAGGTTGGTGGTAGGGGAAGGAGGGTACGGTCCCTGTGGATGCCTCCCCCACTGGGTTCCGGTCTAAATTGGGTGGCACTTCCCGGCCGTCCAAACGGTTACCTTACACCTTTCTGGTAGGTCGGACGGTCTGGGTCTCAACAACAACAACAGACATCAGACAGACTGACGGTCTTCACTCCAAAAATAGTCAAAACGTGTTTTAAAACATATATTAAGATCAAAAGCTCTAAGTGGAAAACAATACTTTTTTCAAAACTACGTTTGAGAAAGTAAAGATTAGGCGACTACAATTGTTTGAAGGTCGTCATCAGCCCTCTTCCTCGGGCCATTAACAAAAGGTAACATACAACTGCCCATGTTGTATCTAGTGTTTGTTAAGGGGACGGTGGACGTTAAAATGAGCAAAAATCGACAAAAAAAAGTTTTTTTTTAATATGTAACATTGCTTTACACATTTAACCTTTTGCTTACGGGTGGGAAAGCGTGGGGGAAACCTTTTTGGGAGATTCTTCGTTTGGGATGGACGCTGTCCCACCCGTAAACAAAAGGTTAAATGCATTTTTTTCAAAACGGAATTCTTAAAGGTTTTACATTTTTAAAATACTCCATGCGTCTTAATTTTTATTTGAGATGCATGAAACTTGGTAAGAAGATACCTTTCATACCTTTTAATGAAACTGGGTATGCATTTTATAATTGAACTTTATTAAGGTAATTAAAAGTGAATAATAACCCAATTAAATGATGAAAATTATGTTTTAATGAAGAAAAATATTTTTTAAAAATTAACTTTATAAGGGATTTATATATGAATACCCAAATTTGTTCATAATGTGTTTTTGAGTGATCATAATGTAAAATTAATCAAAAATGTGAACAAATGGCACACAAGGGACAAATTTTCATTAAAAAAAATTAAATTAAAAAGAAATACAAAATTATAACCAAATTGAAAAAAATTGAATGACATTTTATATAGTAATGTTAAGAAGAATATTCATACAAATTTTCATGTTTCTAAGTCAATAAATAAATAAAAAAAATTTCAACGTCCACCGTCCCCTTAAGAGAGCGCAATGTTCTTGACCAGAGTTAAAGGGGTCATAATGTCCTCCAAACAATTAAAATCATCTTATATTTTACTCCCTCTTTCGTAAAGGAAGTGTAATAAAGTCATATTAGATTATTTGCTCAAAATAAAACTTAAGTACGTGAGGTATTAACTCAAGTTGGATCATGCTCGGACTCATACAACTGGAGCTCCGGCGTACCGATGTTTGTTCTTACTTTCTGCAAAAAACTTCCATATACATTGTGTATCTAAATGCACACGGTCATTTGCACAGGGTATATTCCACAACCCAGCCGCACGGCTCGCTCTATATGTTTTGAAGCAACTGATTGCGCAGCCGAGAGGAGTATATTGCACTGAATCGTGCTGCAGGCAGTTTATATATATATATATATATATATATATATATATATAATAGAAGATTTTTATGATTACTTGTAATATATATATACCCGAGAAATACCAAAGAAAATTGCTTGTAAACTGAAGGTAAAGGTAAATAAATTGCAAAACAGAAGCCTAGTGTAGCACGATGAGCTATGCAAGAAATTTGGAAATTGAATAAATGGAATCTAGTGAAAATAAAAGGAATAAAATGAATATGAAAAGCATTTCTGAAACCATGTACGTTATCAAGGGCCATACATGTTTCATTAATGCTGATTCTACGTTTCTGTTAACACTACTGTAAATGTATTACAGAAATAATGTAAATATATATATATATATATATTTACTTATAAATAAATATGTAATATAAGTGTGAAAGTTATAAAATACCAGAAATCACACGAATAAGGCGCGTTGCTGCACTACAACGTGGATTTAAATATCATACCAGAAAAGTAGACAAGTATAAATGAAAGCAAAATATCAAAGAATGACCAGGGGGGGTTGTGACCTCCCACTCCCCGGTTAAGCAAGCTTTTCGTCTAGACAACACTCCCGGTAGCCGATATATTGCACAAGAAATGAATACCGAAGTATCAAAATTTAAAAAGATGTAAAAAGAGGTACCAGAACATGAAAACGTGGAATAATCCACTAGACATGTAATACAAAATCTGCATTAAAGTATCCTAAATCCACAATTTAAAAGGCAATAAGAATTAAAAAGCATAGATTATAAACACATAATCAGATACTGTACCATGACCTCAATACTTTATCACCTCAATACTACAGCAAGACGATTACTCACCAATCTATCCACACGTCTATATTTATCATATAGGATAGATTGGTGCCTAATCGTCTTGCTGTATGAAGTATTGAGGTCATGGTACAGTATCTGATTATGTGTTTATAATTTATGCTTTTTAATTCTTATTGCCTTTTAAATTGTGGATTTAGGGCACTTCAATGCAGATTTTGGATTACATGTCTAGTGGGTTATTCCACGTTTTCATGTTCTGGTACCTCTTTTTACATCTTTTTAAATTTCGATACTTCGGTATTCATTTCTTGTGCAATATATCGGCTACCGGGAGTGTTGTCTAGACGAAAAGCTTGCTTAACCGGGTAGTGGGAGTCACAACCCCCCCCCCCCGGCCATTCTTTGATATATTGCTTCCATTTACTTGTCTACTTTTCTGGTATGATATATATATATATATATATATATATATATATATATATATACATATATATATATATATATATATATATATATATATATATATATATATTAATATATATATATATATATATATATATATATATATATATATATTAATATATATATATATATATATATATATATATATATATATATATATATTATGGCTGCACAGTCAGTTACTTCAAGACATATGGTGAGTCGTGCTGTCTGCGTAGTAGAATATATCCCGCGTAAATGACCGTCTGCACTTAGATGCTCCGTGTTCCTTTAGTTGGATTTAACCACCTTATCATCATTTGTACCAGGCATTGGCGTGTATATGTTAGCTGTAATTTCATACAGTGTGTGCTTCGCGCACACTCAGTGTATAAAATGGGCCATAACCAGCACACCACAAACATTGGATAGTTTATGGTGTGTTTGGTGGTTTTTCAACACTCACACAGAAATAATATTAATAATACACTTTGCCGGGTTATAACTGCAATTGTAATCATATTAGAAACGGAAGAATATAATCAATTACTTGAAATATAGCAGATTGTATGTGTGCAGAGATACAATCATATATCTGTCGAATTGTGATATTATTAAAAGCATAATTGTTAGTACATGCAAAACTGAATTACAGACAGTTCATTATTAACTTCATAAGTAATTAATTGAAATTATCAACTGGTTTTGAAGACATAGTAAGTCTTCTTCTACAGGATAAAAAGATAAAAAATTGAACAAGCGGAATACTATAGGCAAAGATGTTTCTGTGACAGACGCTGTTTTTGCTTATGGTAGTGTTGCTGTTCTGTTGTTTTCGTGGTTTTGTTTTGGGGCAATACAAGCAGGAAAACTTCTATAATAAGCTGTCTGTTTTTCCAAATAAAACTGTAGTTTATCTGTCTATTTAACTGAAGAAAAGTCTGATATATGCCTCTAAAAGCATATGATACTTTGAATCAACCATTTGTGCAATTAATAATCTTTAAAAAATGCTTCTTTAGAATATATTTTATGGAGTCCCTAATTATCTGTCGAAAACTTGATGATGAAACATGAATGATGGTTCGGATAATTTTGGATCGTCTGACAACATTTTCTGTTTAAATAATTGCGCTAAGGAAAATATTTTAACAATTGAAAGTTTTTTCTGGGGGGGCTCATATAAAAAGTTAATTTTGAACTTTTTTACTAAAATGTGTCAGAGGATCAAAATTTACAATCGATGTTAGTCTACAATTATTAAAGCAGTTCTTAAATTGGAGCCATGGGCCTACCACCAACCGCTTTCTAGAGATTCAAAGTCGTGCAATATTTTTGAGACACCCTGTATAAAGTTATGTTTTTCACTATGCATATGTACTTTAGCTTGAAGAATGGAGATATACACGGTTGAAACGCATTTGCAGAGATGGGTGTGAAGTAAAATCCCCTCTCCATCAAGAATTCTGTCAGTGAATAAGACAACGTCGTTTCATTCCAAAAGCCTATATTTTCCTTTACAGAATGACATGCACATTTGAAAAAGCGAAGCCCTCTAAGATTGAAATAAGATGGATATAAATAGATATATAGAATATAGAAAGTAAGATTTTAAATATTAGTAATTTTGGTCACATGAAAATTTCTTATAAAAAATACGAGGGATTTTTTAACATAAATGAATTTTAGGTACTCTGTATTATTCAAAAATTGCTGTAAGACAATTCAAAGAATTCTTTACACTGCAGGAATAAAATAAGAAGTGTATTCTGCCGAGAGAACAAGTCTCGGAGGTCGTACAGACGTTTCAGTAAAAAAATCTGATGTGGGCAACACATGACTTTCCTTATATAATGTAATGAATTTACTACTTTTACAGTAAAAAAATAGGTTTTTCTTATAGTAGATACTAATATTCTTTCCAAGATATTGAATTTTCGACAATTAGTCGTCATTTTCATTGATTTAACATCATTTTTATCCATTTGGCGAGATTTTCATTAATTTGGCAACATTTCAAAAAAGTCGCCAAGTTGGCGACATTCCGCCAAATTCGTCGCCAAAATCTCGCCAAGCGTTATGCACTAAGAAAAAAGTTATTCTTACAGCAGATAAATGACTTTTGGCGTTCAAATACAAAAGTATTATTCAAAGTATATTTTTTCATGAATGGAACGAGCTAGATCCACGAGAATGATGTCACTCAATTTATCGCATGGCATTACATATGAAAAGTGAACATGTTTCTCAATAGGAATTTTTTTTTATGTGACTTTTTCATAATTTTTTTGTAAAATGTACAATATCTCGAGAACGGTTCATGTTAGCGTCCTAAAATTTATGCCAATCGTTTTCTAATGAAAAATTACATAATAAATGTCTATTTGCATAACTTTATTAGCGGTTATGATTTTTTGACGATTTTTTCAAAATTTCATTCGAAAATTTAGGGAGGTTCTGAACATTCGATTACGTATAAAAACAATAGGCTTCCAGTGTTTACGGATTGTGATTTTTGTACCAAATTTCGTTCGAATCGGTCCATTCGTTCGTCAGTTATCGTCTCCACAGACTCACTGACACACACACACACACACATACTTTCACACACACACACACACACACACACACACACACACACACACACACACACACACACACAGAGACATCACTTCAAAAATGTTTGATTCGTGATCAGGGATGCTTGAAACGTGCTCTCCCGTCGAAAACTCGAATTCGAATTTTCGAACCCGTCACAATACTTTCCTTATACATTATGTATATAAGGAAAGTAATTATGGACTCTGAGGGTGTGGGCCGTCCATGACCTTATTTCAATGAGAGATATAAGCCAACTCAAAGTAATTTTTTACACGGTGTAGCTGTTTAAAGGTTGGTATACCTGAGCTCAAATTTGGAGCCCTAAGTTCGATATCCGATTACTGCTTCTTCAGTTTCGTTAATAAAAAGCCTGATGTGGACAGCACATGACTTTCCTTATATAATGCTATGAATTTACTTCTTTTACAGTGATAAAATGATGTATAATAACCACGGCACAATGTTTCTAGCATTAAATTATACATTTTGCGCTTTCCCAGATGACAACATGTAAAACTATTTCGAAGTGCGCAATTAACTTAATTTCGCGAATTCTAAACTGGCAAACGTCACTAATTATAGCATCAGCAATAAGCAATATAGTACACATATTAAAATATTACTTTCCTTATATACATAATGTATAAGGAAAGTATTGTGACGGGGTCGAAAATTCGAATTCGAGTTTTCGACGGGAGAGCACGTTTCAAGCATCCCTGATCACGAATCAAACATTTTTGAAGTGATGTCTGTGTGTGTGTATGTGTGTGTGTGTGTGTGTGTGTGTGTGTGTGTGTGTGTGTGTGTGAAAGTATGTGTGTGTGTGTGTCAGTGAGTCTGTGGAGACGATAACTGACGAACGAATGGACCGATTCGAACAAAATTTGGTACAAAAATCACAATCCGTAAACATTGGAAGTCTATTGTTTTTATACGCAATCGAATGTTCAGAATCCCCCTAAACTTTCGAATGAAATTTTGAAAAAATCGTTAAAAAATCGAAACCGCTAATAAAGTTAGGCAAATAGACATTTCTTATGTAATTTTTCATTAGAAAACGATTGACATAAATTTTAGAACGCTAACATGAACCGTTCTCGAGATATTGTACATTTTTCAAAAAAAATATAAAAAAGTCATATAAAATAAAAAAAAATATTTCCTATTGAGAAACATGTTCACTTTTCATATGTAATACCATGCGATAAATTGGGTGACTTCATTCTCGTGGATCTAGCTCGTTCCATTCATGTAAAAATATACTTTAAGTAATACTTTTGTACTTGAACGCCAATAGTCATTTATCTGTTGTAAGAATAACTTATTTCTTCGTCCATAATGCTTGGCAAGATTTTGGCGACGAATTTGGAGGAATGTCGGCAACTTGGCGACTTTTTGAAATGTTGTCAAATTAACGAAAATCTCACCAAATGGATAAAAATGACGCTAAATCGATGAAAATGACGACTAATTGTCAAAAATTCAATATCTTGGAAAGAATATAAGTATCTACTATAAGAATAACATTTTTTAAACTGTAAACTTAGTAAATTCATTGCATTATATAAGGAAAGTCATGTGTTGCCCACATCAGATTTTTTTAATAATCAATTCATCAATTTGGCGTCATTTTCCTTAATTTAGCGTCGATTTTGCAATTTTAACAATATTTTCTTCAACCAATTATTTCTTTTACAGTGATAAAATGATGTATAATAACCACGGCACAATGTTTCTAGCATTAAATTGTACATTTTGCGCTTTCCCAGATGACAACATGTAAAACTATTTCGAAGTACGCAATTAACTTAATTTCGCGCAATTCGAAACTGGCAAACGTCACTAATTATAGCATCAGCAATAAGCAATATAGTACACATATTAAAATATTTTAATAATCAATTCATCAATTTGGCGTCATTTTCCTTAATTTAGCGTCGATTTTGCAATTTTAACTATATTTTCTTCAATCTGGAGCAACATATCGCAAAGTTGGCAACATTTCTCTAAATGAGTCGCCAAATTCGACAAATGTTTCGCCAAACGTTACACACAGACGGACGAGTGGTCTGGGTCTTCAACATTCAACACAGACGGACGAGATGAGTTTTTCTTATATATAAAGAACAATTGGCCAATAGTTGGTCGTAAAAATGCAAAATTATTACACAAGTAACTTCTCTCATGAACGAAACGAACTAGCCCCACGAAAATGATTTTAACACATTTGAGGCATAATATTGCATAATATGTGAACATATTTCACGAAAACTATTTTTTTTTTTTATTTTATATATGCACATATTTTTGAAAAATATATCAAAAACATGTTCAATATCGTAAGAACAGTTTATGCTAGTGTTCTAAAGTGTATGTCCTTCGTTTTCTAAAGAAAAATTACGTAGGAAATGATCATTTACGTAACATTATTAAAGTTCTGATTTTACTGATGTTTTGAAAATGTCCTTCGAAAGTAGGGGAGAGGGTCTACCAAACATTCGATTGCGTTTAAAATCAACCATCAACTTCCTGTATTCATTGACTGTAATATATGTACAAAATTGAGTTCGAAACGCTCCATTAATTCGTTGGATATCGTTACCACAAACTCACGGACAGACATACATTACCTCAAAACGTTCGATTAGAGTTCCGGGATGCTTGAAACATGCTCTTCCGTCGAAAACTAGAACTTGAATTTTCGACCTTGTCACAAATTTTTCCCTATATATTATACTATGCATATAGGGAGAGTAAAAATAGTCTAATTAATGTTCAACGCTACTCCTACAAATTAAATTTACATATTCATATTCTTGCGAACGCATATTTTTTCTACCTCCTGACTTTATTTTCGTCTGCTTCCAAAACACTCAACGGGCGGTTTCATAATGGAGCGTGGCATGATTCTAGGATTACCATATTTTCCATGTCGAAGAAGGGTTGCCAGATTTGGCTATTTATCGCCAATTTCGTAACATTTAATGACTTCCAGAACCTTCCAGATGCATCGGATAACGATTATTTTATGTGATAGACGAGCTTTCCAGAATTTTCTATGGAGAGACTATAAAAAGACTCATCATTCGTTTGAGTTCAGTTGACCAGTTGACAAGATACGAGCTTCAGTGAACTGTGACTTTTGTCAATATTTTGAGAATAGTAGCAAGCTGTTTTGTGAAAGTATTTTCATCAGTATTTTGAGAATAATATCGCTTATTTTGTGAAATTAGTGGATCATTTAAGTGCTATTTGATTGTCTATTGTTCCTGTTTACTTTGTGCTTGTGAATAAACGTTAGTTATCCAGAAACTTGGAAGCATTCTTATATCCTGCGTGTTGCCCCACAATTCCTGAGGATACGTTCGTAACAATATTCGTAATATTTATATATTTATAATAAAATATATTTATTGATATATTTCAACATTAATATATTTATAAAATATACATTGTAATCATTCAATTCCTTCACATGTACTTTAGAATCAAATTATCAGAAAAGCATTTCATCATTAGAAACATAACTTTTTAATCTCGAATTTGCAAAAAAAAAAAAATATTTGATATTAGTGCCGTTTTAAATTTAGCTCCTATTCCCTGAAATATATCCTCTTTACGTCAAGTCTATATTTTGCTCGGGTTAATAAAAGATATTCTCTTATTATTCGAAATGTTTTTTCTGTGAATCTCTAATGCATTCTCCAGAAGTGCAATTTTTCTCAGTAAAAGTTTTAAGATTGATTCATTATTATTTTCTAGGAATGGTATTGATTACACTACTATATTTCTTATACCATTCAACATTATTTATAAAATAAAAATTAAAATTAAAATTCTGGTAATCGAAATACTGAGTTTGAGATTTATTTCAGCCAGGTCTCGAAGTAAAAATATCTAATAAATCCTAGCCAGCAAAACATATTGCTCTCATTTCTACCAATTTTATTCCAATGTTGAAACATTTTATTAGAATGCTGCAGTGCCCGAGCTAGTGAGAGCAATTGGTTGTCAACTTTTTTTACTCGTACACAGGCTATATTGTTACGAACGTGTAAGATGCTCTTACTGGAGACGATTTTGAAAACTAGATGGAGAAAACACCCGTACAGGCAACCTTTCCTATGATGCGAATGTAGGTTTGCCACATGCTGAAATTCGTAAGAGGGTTGACATATTCGGCGATTTATCGCCAATTTGACGACATTTGGTGACTTTTTGAAGGGTCCAGAAACACCCCGAAATAACCAATATTCTACGAGATATGAAAGGTTTCCAGAAGTTTCTATAGAGAGTCTATAAAGAGAGTCATCACTCAGTTGGAAAGAATTTGACGAGATACGAGCTACATTGGGCTGTGACGTACGTCAATGTTTTGAAACTCTTTTAAACACTTTTCAACATAGTTGTAAAGCGTTCATGACTGTGGTCACTCTGTATGTATGTCTGTCAATCTATCTATGCGCCCGTTCGTACCATAACTGTCGTAGAAATGACTTTAACACGATGAAATTTTAGTATGCTGTTGAGACGGTCTGCGGGACATATGGGAATGAAAATGGATACTATCATCCCATTAGTTTCAGATTTAACCCGGGTTTAAAAAATGAAATACATTGAACCCTATGGGACTTACTTTTTCGAACATTTTTTAAGCGGAGTTAAAATTAACAAATAATTTTTAGAAAATATTCAAATTATCACGTAAAATGTACAAAAACATTTCAGCAAAATATGTTGGACAGCCTTTTTAAAGAAAAATTGAAATAATAATTACACCCATGAAATATGAAGAGATCACGTGACTCATTGCAATATAAAATATGGCATCCATTTTTTCAAGTTTATATTTAGTATTGCATCCGTTAGAAAACCGCTTTATTTCTACGTATCATCTGTGTACCTAAATATTGTGTAAGCGGAATTACAATATTTTTGAATACTATAGGGGGCTCTGCCCCCTGCTCGCTCCACTCGCTTAACCCCCTTCGGAAGACTACGCCTCCTACTCGCTGCGCTCGCTTCATATCTATCTTTCCTAACATTTCTACATTCAAAAATCCCTTTTCGATCCCTGCCTATTTTCCGCAGGAGGGAAAATCAGGGATTTTTCTTAGCTCAGGGAATCCAAAAACTGAATTGTTAATCCTGAGTATTCCATGCCAAACTACAGTTTAAATCGATAAACGGTTTATTTCAACGTGTTAGCCTATTACTTCCTATAAATGTACCAAATTTCATATTTTCGTATGTTATAGTTTTCACGGTACGAGACAGAGAAGTCGCTAGACGTGCCGATACGAAAAAAAAGTTCACTTTAGAAGTGCATAATAAGTAAAATATTTCAAAAACTACTTCGAAATTAAAAAAACAGGGAGCTCCGTCCTGCAAAAATTCACCCATGTAGGTACCTGCCTGCAAAAATTCGTGGTCATGCTATTGTTAGTTTATCCAGGACGTGAACTCGCAGCTCAAATATTTTGTCTTTGACTTTGGCATTAAATATTTCTTAAACCATAATATATATCAAGATATGGTTTATTTCAGCGTATTCCCCAATGCTTTTTCTACAAGTGTTCTAAATTTCATATTTTTATATGTAATAATTTTTACGGTACGAAGCAAAGAATCTCGAGAAACGAGAAATTTGGTACACTTGTAACAGCGGCGGCGGCGGCGGCGGCGGCAGCAGCGTCAACTACTTTTTTTTAATATAGCGAGAAAAATTATCACTAACCTTTGATTATTTCTACAGCGAAATCTAATTTTAACTTATGTAGAATTTAAACAAATCAAGCGATTGTAAGGTGAGTTGTATAAGAATTGCTGAATTGTTTTAACTTAAAATTATATAGCTCTGGAGTCTTGAATATAAGTGATATGAAAGAAAGTATTCATTGATTTTATATAGAGAGTCAGATGATTTATATTTCAATGATGCCATTTGAATAAAGCTCATTTTGTTCCAAGTATAAAAAATTACTGTAGTACTGTGATAATTTAAAAAATATCAACGCTGCATGTATCACATTTTAGAGATTTTAAAAAAAATGCGTTTCAGTTAGAAAGTGTTTTATAATCAATGATGTACACATAATTGATATTTCTTGTTTGAATTTGCAACTAAAAACAGAGGCAGGCTTCTATTCCTTTCCGTACCTCAATCTGCCACACGCCGTACGCAAATGATGGCAAATATTCCCGGCTGCTTTTTATTACGCACTTTCTAAATATTTCTATTCCGGCTTTTCCCGGTTATTTCGCCAACTGTAAATCCATTCTTCCTCAAATATGAACTGACAAAAATCCCTTTCTATAATTTAAGTCCGGAATATGTTAATGCCGGCCCGATCGTGACGAGCCTCAAAATTATAACTTTCAAAAACCTCCAAAATCGATCGGACTATCCATATCACCCCCTGCTGACATTGCCGCCCACAAATTGAAATTCCGTCAAGGAAAAATCAGAGACCCGCGAAAAAGCAAAAGTCCAGAATTTTCTCACCCCCCCCCCTCTCCTTGCGGGCCACCCTATCACGTGGGGGGGGGCGAAAGAAATCTATCAAGGATGAACTTTCCTTTTTCTATCTCGATACCATACCATTAGCATGGACCATGGGCAGTGCCAGTGAATAATATATTCTCTGCTAGCTTTCTCTGAAGAAATATAGGGAAAGAGGGAAGAAAAATTTTCCCTTCTTATTTTTAAAGGGAAAGAAAGACTGTGCGTGTACGTCCAGGATGCTGGACTCAATTTCACTTACAGGGTCCGAGGAGGAAAAATATATTTTATTTTATTTTACTTTAAAGCCCAGTTCTTCTTTTAGGAGTTCATTGCTGAATCCGAAATCAGTTGCAAATGGAAAGTGAAAAAGAAATGCGATAGATGGAGTTTTAGAATTTTTATATTTTTCCCCTGGACTTATTTCGTTTTCGAACGTTCATGGGAAAGTAATCTAAATTTTTTTAAAGAAAGAATTTCTGATTTTTTCCCCGTTGTATCACGGAAGACAATACTTTTTGTATCGGTTATGTATGGTATGGGTTTGACATTTGGGCCAAAGGTACCATAAAACTTACAATTTGTCTCCCGATGCCCAATGCAAATGGCATTGCATTTCATTACCTATTCTAGTTTGAAAGAATAAAATATTGGTTTCAACTTTTTTTAAAAATGACGTTTTATCCGTTAGGTGGAAATATACTACTGATAGTGGCAATTATTTTCTTTAACATTTCAGATATAATAAATAAAGTACCTCTCCCATGTCATCGTTCACTATTTTTAAGTCATTGCAGAACGTAGTTTTAGGCCGAAGAAAAAGGCCCTTGAAAATATGAACCTCCTTTAGCGATCAACCCGGTCATAGCTTGCTAAAACTTTTAACATGGATTAACTCTTAGTTGTCAATATCAGGATTGTCATTTTGCAAGCCATTTTGTGAAGGCGTCGGAATGACCACGCAGGCATCTGTTTTATAAAAATAACAATTTTATTATTAAACTGTAGAAATCATAAAATAAACTCCATTAACGTAATTTACACATAATAAATCAGTGTACGTATGGTCCACCTTTTCTACCACCGTCGGCATCCCCACACGCCACATTTTACGTCGTACCAACTCGTATCATCTCGAAACGTCGTCGAACATCTCTCGAATTTCGCACCTCGCAATTTTATAACCTGGTTGCCAGCATCCTCTACCGTCAGCAAATTTGCACGGCTGTTATTTAAATCTAGGTTATTCTTTCCCTGGGGAAGACACTGCTTGAAAATTAAGAAGTCGACAATAGAAATGTTAACTCTTACAATTTTAGTTTCCAAAAATGGCTAATGTTGCTACTACTTCTAGGTGATATCCATCAAAGTTAGCCAGTGTTTTTATGATTCTAGCCATAAAGTTCAACAAAGTGTCAAAAGTAAAAAAATAAAAAATAAAAACCACTAAATATATCCTTTCGACCAGCCATTGACAAATTAATCAAAAAAAGGCTAATGTAAAATATATTAGAAAATTTATTTTATACATTTTACAGCAAAGAATTTACGATTTTGGAATATATGAATTGTTTTAATTTATTCTGATGTACCTTTTCAGACCCAATTTTCAACAGTTCTGACAAATAATAAAAAATAATTATTTTCTAATAATCAAATTGGCATCACGTTTGTTTCAACTAAATAAATTAAGAACACAACATCGTTAGATAAGGTCATTTAATAAAAATATCCTAATGACGTACAAAGTTTTAAAAACATGGCCAGAGCGCTTTCGGGCGTTAATACACCCTTCATCAGTAGCTATAACAGGAAAAGCAAACATGAATCATTCATATATAGACCATATACGTTGCAAATTTTCATAAATAAATATAAAATATAATCTGAAATTAGTAAGTTGAATAGGATTTATTCAGCCTATTCAACTTACTAATTTCAGATTATAGTTTATATTTATTTATGCAAATTTGCTATTCTGAGTTATGCTTGGTGACTCGTTCGTTCGTTCTAATTTCCCCCCCTGGTGAAGGAGCGCCTACGCACCACGTCCACAAGACCCCCAGGGTATCCCATGGCGAAGGGGAGGAGATTTGCAGCTTCACTTTTATAGAGACTCCCCGAAGGGCGGAAGTCTGACTTGGCCTCGACATGACAACATCCATGCCCGCTGGCGGGATTCGAACCCTCAACCCGGCAATCCAGCGATCAGACGGAAACTCATGCCCCTGAACGCTCGACCACCGGATCGGCTTGGCGACTCATTCTTGACTCTACGCAATTCAATTATCTTCATAGTTATCCATGACTTCATACTTGTAAAATATATGCTTGACTGTTTTTTCGAATTTGTACTTTTCTGGTAATGTTCTTAACATATGTTTTTTAAAGAATTTTGTATCTAATTTTTAGGTTTATTTGTATTAATTCATAGCATATTCAACTTACTACTTTCAGATTATATTTTATATTTATTTATGCAAATTTGCTACGTATAAGGTCTATATATGAATGATCCATGTTTGCTTTACATGTAGCCACTGATGAAGGGTGTACTAATGCCCGAAAGCGCTCTGGCCATATTTTTAAAACTTTGTAAGTCTTTAGGATGTTTTTATTAAATGGCCTTGTCTAACGATGTTGTGTTCTTAATTTATTTAATTATTTTCTCCTTTTTAATTTCTGAATAACTAGCATTCGTCTGTAGAAGAAAACTTTTAATTAACCTCCTCCCCCTCCCCTCCAACTACAAATTTGAGAGTGAACGAATTAATTGAGAAAAATCGTTAGCCCTAGACAAGAACATACATATAAATTGCGAATGATAGTATTTATAACCTTCCAGCGTCCTATTTACGCAGAATTTTTATCTGTACTTGAATTTAAGATCTGTTAAGTCAGATATTAAAAATTCTGGTGTGACCCAAATAAAACTTCCCCCTGTATCCAAATATGTATTGCTTGCTTATATTTTCATATTTACAGTGGTGTTCAAAACTGAAATGGTAAAGTCATCTACATTCTTGAAATACAACTATATGTCTCTATGTGTACGTGTGTGTGCTCAGGGATTTAAAATTCAAATCTGTACTGTATGTACAGAGTCCAAGTTTGTTTTAAATGGAAGGTACGAATCTAAATTATGTGCATAAAAATTTAAATAAAAAATAGATTTTCAATTATTTGCAAGAAAATAAACAACACTCCAACTACTTGCCTAGAATTTAAAGTGAAAGCACCCAATTATAGCTATCACCAAGTTCTCACACAGAATGACAACTCTTGATAAAGAATGGATTGAGAGAAGTAGAAAATTATAATCTTCCAAAATCTTATAGGAATGTATTTGAATGTGGATATTTATGCATAAATTCATTTTTAGTGGTTATGTCTAAAAATCATTTTGTCGGATTGTTGTAAAAGATAATATACTGGTATATTTTCATTGAATTTATTTTGTTCTAATTTAAGCATTCATTAGCCGTAACCTGTCCGTGAGAGATGGCTCTAAGGGGATGTAGTCAATTGTATTGGGAATAAAATGATACAAATTACCAACAAATGACAAATCTCACAGATCCAATAGTCATTTTATTTTAAAATCATCCTACAGACGTAAAAATAATAGCTAAAACTGCTTTCGGACATTTTACATGTCCATCCTCAGTGCCAGTACAATTAGAAATGATGCCAACGTGCTTAAATACACTTCAATACTTTCAAGAAAAATTTGCATATCATGAAATTGTCAGTTATACAAAAAGGTGGGTTATGAGTCAGATTATAATTTATACAAAGCTCAAAAGCAAATGCTCCAAAAAGGTTTAAAAATATATGATTTTTAAAAAACACACAATAATTATAAATCAATGTAGCTATGCAACGGCTTAACATGCAGGGAATCGAAAACGAGTCGCCAATCATAACTTTTAGGACCTGAACGGGGTCAAAATTACAAATAGAAGAACGGTATAAATAAATAAAAAGATATTCATAAAGCAAGATCAAACGGGGGCTATTACAGCTATTACTAAAAGAAATATTTTTTTCAAAAAGAGGGCGAAAATTATCACGAACTGGGCAAGGGCAATTATTCACGAACTGGGCAAGGGCAGTCGTTAATTTACCATTATTTTTGTCTCTTGCATGTTCGGATAAACGGATACCATCCGTACGTTTAGTACTACCGTTATAAAATTTATAGATATTATCCCGAGAAAGGAGGGGTGCAACATACACCCCAGCAAGATTTTTAAAGTTAATGGTATCCTTAAACTTATCAGTTCGAATGCGATTGAATAAAGTGGTAACAGCTGAATGAGCGGGTTTAAATTTAAATTCAGTACAAAAATTAATAAGGGGGCGAAAAATTTTAGGATGGTAAGGACAACTAGCTTTAAACTGTAAACGATCGTTAATAGGAGAGGGTTGTAAAAACTTAGCATAAAATGATAGTTCATTTGTGTTTTGTTATGAATCGTAAAAGTAACGGAAGAAATCATCTATTTTCGGTTCAATTATTGTTAGTTGTAACTGCTAGACGCAGTCATTTCTTTATCACTAAGAAACATTCTTAAAAAAATGTTTGCTCCCCTAAGGTAAAAAAAGTTTATTCTCGTAAGATCAGGGGGAGGGTGCAAGACGACCCCCTAAGAGGACCCCCTAAGAGGACCCCCTTTGCCTCCCGACTACATCTAGCATGCATTGAGCAGAAAGCGTTCGCTGTAACTCAAGACAAGGATACAACTGCTTGAGAAGAATGCTGTATGTGTCACCAACCTTCGACTTAGAAAACTAAGAACATTTTAAGATTTTATCCTAAATTTTAAACGCAAGAATACATCCAACTAAATAAAATTTATTTATTTTATTGTTTTTACGTTTGTATTGTCTTAATTCAGTGAAGTTATGAATTATATCGTTTTATGTGAGTAATTTATGATTTTTAGAACATAAAATCATAACCATAAATTAAAAGTGGTTCTGCCTTTATATTTCTCTGGTTTTGAAATTTGTGACTAATATATTTATGATTTCTTTTAATGTAGGGAACATCGTATGCTTTAGATCTTGACAACTTAAATATATATATTTTTTAGATTCCCATTCGTCTAAATGATATCGACTAGCAGCAATCATATGCTTTTTCTGAAGATTCTATACACGAGTTTCTGAAGATTTTATGCACAAGTTTCTGAAAACTTTATGCACGAGTTTCTGAAGATTTTATGCATAAGTTTCTGAAGATTTCATGCACAGGTTTCTGAAGATTGTATACAAGAGTTTCTGAGGATTTTATGCAGTTGCCAAAAAATACTGCTCTCTAGTAGTAGTAAGTACAGTTTGATATTTTTTTAATTCACTTAAACTGCTATGGATATGGATTATTAATACTTCGTTATTAGCAGCATAAAATTTTCATTACAAATACGTATAATGTGCATCGAATCAGACTCAAAAGAGAATTAAAAGTAGCCGAATAAAGATACATTTAAGATAGGCAAACACACACGATTGGAGTTTGCCAAACCACAACAGAAATGTCCCAACAGGACGAAAATTAAGCCGAAACAACACACAGGAGTCACAAAGATTAGGATATGTGCATATATCGAGCAAATATAAAGAAAGAATGGGGGAAATTGTTTGACACTTCGTTAAAGCAAATGGAGTACTGGAACAAGTCATTAACTAAACTAATAGAATTTTTCTGAATATGGAAGACCTAAATAAGTTGAGACCATAGATCAACGTGCATTTTGTTGGAATTAATTTCAAAATGGTAGCAAAAACAATATTGAGCAGTGCAATAATTAGGAATATTTGAACAAATGCATTGCTGAAGTCGTCCTCACATATAATCTATTTTATAAAGGATAGCATTGTGTCCGATGCGAACTTTTTTGATTTGAAATCGCTACCTTAAATCGTAGGTTCTAGAAAAACTGCAATATAGAAATATATTTAGATCTCAGTTATCCTCTCCCCTGTAAGGCTAAATCGAGTGACATAGTAAACGAATTCTACCTCGGTGGAAAAATCAAACCACATATATTTATCTGATTGTGAAGCTGTTTTATCAATAGAGCTGTTACCGCTAAAGCTCGAAAGTCGCTAATGTGCACATTACCTAGCTAATCTACAGATTAACTGATTTGCTCAGTTAACGTGCGGAAGCGAGAGTTTTCCCGCATTTTGCCTAGGTAATGTGCACATTAACGGCTTCCGTATCGTTAAAGTTCAAAAGTTTGCTTCTCTCATTTCATTTCCCTACTCCTTCCCCCTCTCCCTCCACTTTTACTTTGCTTTCGCCAGCGTCTTGTCGTCAATAGAGCTGTTACCGCTAAAGCTCGAAAGTCGTTAATGTGCGCATTACCTAGCTAACCTGCAGATTAACTGATTTGCTCAGTTAACGCGCGGAATCAAGAGTTTCCCTCATTTTACCTAGGTAATGTGCACATTAACGGCTTCCGTATCGTTAAAGTTCAAAAGTTTGCTTCTCTCATTTCCTTTTCCTACTCCTTCCTCCTCTCCCTCCACTTTTAGTTTGGTTTCGCCAGCGTCTTGTCGTCGCCGGTTGTTTTTATTTATCATAATTTGCGTCGGTTGCCAGTGCATAGCATAGTTAATTCTGTTTTCAAATTCGTTTCTGCTTGTTAGCGCGTGAATTTGCGTCGTGATTTTTTTTAAAGCAGATAAATTTAGCTCCTAGTATGCAAGCAAGCACCGAATTGGTGAGTAAAATGAAGAAAAGATTCTTCGCAAACCTCTTTAGATCTTATTTTCACTTTAACGAGTGCCTAGCAGGTAATGTGCAGATTATCTAGGTAATTTGAGAAATGAAACACTTTTCGGCACGTTAGCGGATCACCCTAGTTAATCTGCATATTACCTAGATAATCTGCAGAATAAATGATTTCTGCACTTTAGCGGTAACAGAGCTACTATGACAAAAATATTGTTTTCCCATATTTTGATGTGAACTCATGCATCTTATTATTTCACCTAATTCCTGCTTCCATGTTTAAGTAGATTAATAAAGTAATCAAGTTGCGCAAACCTTTACCAATTCCTTTTTACAGATTAAAACACTTTTCTACAATTCTCGCCCGCCCTACTTCCATTTCTTCTTCACGCTTGGTAACACAAGTCAAAACAAATCAACATCTCCCCTTAAATTGCGGTTTTCTCCACAAGACGATACAGCGTTAACGCAAGCAGCGCATCTACACGGACCATCCACATAATCAAATAAATCGAAAGAAGGATATCAACAACTCTACTCCGATTAAAGGTTCTGGTAAATTTACTTCTTCCCCCTTGTTCAGAACGTTTAAAGAAATCCAATAATAATTCGTATTTCTTCTGAAAGCATTCTCTTTCTCCAAGGGATCTCTATTAAGTTTGGGTTTTTTTGTTACTTTTTTTTTTCTTTTCTGAGATGTTTCACTGTTTCTGAGATGGGATACCCATCAAGGAGAAACATACTAATAGTGAGAGTGACCGCAAATTATATGTTTCGGAGCTATTAAATTATAGACGGTCCTTTCATAGTCTGCAAAGAATACAAAATGGTCGTTTGTCAATCAAGAGTAATTTCTCTTCGCTGCATGCGGTAATGTGGTTTATTTTACTTATATTCTTTTATATTTGGGAATTGTTTACTTTATTTTTACATAGCAATGGATTTCTGTTTATATTCTATGTTTTTTTTTTTTGTATTGAAATGCAAACAGACGGCACAACGTACAGTTCTGAATGAAATTTCACATATATGAACCCATAAATGCGCAAGATTGACCACGAATATTGATTTAGGCTTTAGTTAATTAAATATTAATAATTAAAATTCAGTAATTAAAATTTTGATGTGGGCAGCACATGACTTTTCCTGCAGACGTTCTCTTACGTCATTCACGTTCTCTTTATTTTAATTAATTTAATTCACTTTTAATTCAATTTTCGTTCTCATTTGATAACTGGACTTATTTTCAAAGGTGGCTTAGAGAAAATACAAAAACTAAAATATCTCGAGAACGGTTAGTCTTAGAGTAATAGAGTTGTTCTTATTCTTTCCATCGTTAAACATTACGTATTAAACAAGCATGCAATTGATACATTTGAACATACGTAGTCTTTTTTTAGATATTGGCGATTTTTGCGGGCCATTTCGTAAAAAAGGGTAGGTTGTTCTTTTCCGAATCGTACCAAAATCTAATCAGCACCAGAGTATCCCAGAAGTGATTTATTTACCAAATTGTGTGAGATTTGGTCAATTAGTATTTCAGCTAGAGTTGATACATGACATTTTTACGGGCCATTTCGCAAAAAAAAGGCGGGTTCTTTTTTTCCGAATTATACCAAAAACTATCCAGTACCAGGAGCACACCCAAGAGTCTTACCAAATATTATGAAATTCAGTCCATTAGTTTTTGAGTTAGAGTGGATACATACATTGCACAGACAAACAGACACACAGACAGACACACACACAGATGTCACGCTAAAAATGTTTTTTTCGTATTCTAGTGGTCTCGAAACGTGTAGATCCGTCGAAAACTCGAGTTGTGATTTTCGGCCTGATTCCAATACTTTCTCTATACATTACCATGTATTGCAGGGAAAGTTTAAAATGTCTAGTACGGGCAAAATATGAGTGTGCCAGTATGCTAGTATTGGTCGAACTGATTTCGGAATTATCGGTGAAGAAATGGAGCTCAAAGTTGGCCGAGAACAATGATATTATTTATTATTGATTCTTATAAACAAAGCTTTTCGCAACTACATTTGTCACGAAAAATTACCATTAAAATATAATTATTATTGCAGTTAACAATTAAGTGACTTATTGACTTATCTTTATGAATAATAACGCAGAGTATTTTCGAAAAATAACTTTTCCTTATTACAATTACTAGAACTTTTAGCATGATAACTGTCTGTTTAATTGAAATCATTTAATTTATTTGTATTTTACACTGCACACGTTATGTCATCAATTAAATCTTGAATTATATATTCATCTGATTATTAATATACCTCCGATTCGGTTCATTACACTAAATTATGCATTACCTAAATTTCTATTTCCCCTTTGCTGGGAGTTTGTGGGGGGAGGTGATGCTATAGAAGCCTCATCCGACCCCACCTCAGCTCCCAAAACTGGCCAAAAGTAGCTTATAATGGTCATAGATGAAACTAGTGTCATTTTATATGTAACAACCTCCTGCATTTTAAAATACAAAATCTGACCAAGAATACCGAATTTGAAGTCGAATCAAACTGGTTATATTATTCATGGGCATCGAAAAAGTTACTTATCCAACGCTCCAACGATCATTATTGCCGTAGATTTTGGTGTTAAATACTCTGATTAAAATGTTCCTTTAATACGCCCGATTATGTTAATACCAGTAAATTAAATACAAAGGTATTATAATTTTGCTCTATTCGTAATCCAAGGGCCTGTGCGATTTTTCATTGTCATATTGATTATAAAATTTGATCTTGTGATCATGTGCAAAAAAAGTATCTTTGTAAAGCTGTCGGTCTTACGTCCAATTAGTGTTATAAAATATTTTTCGTTCGATTACAAGGGTACCAGCAACAAACAAATGATTCGAAATTAAATGGTATCAAATTTGAAAAAATAAAAAACAAATCCTTTTATTCTATTTTGTCATGCTTGTGATAAATAAAATGTAACTGATAAAATGAGCATTGTCTTAAGAATCGGATCGAATGCTTGAAATATCTGAAAATACTTCCTGCTTTAATTGAATTTATCGATGTTCATCATACTTATTTTCATGAGAAGTTATTTACACTTGAATCCAAGGCAAAATGGAATAAGTCAAGAATTTCAATTATCAATATCCCAGCGAATTTTCCTTTAAAAGGTGCGGAGTACATTTATTTTGTTCTAATTATACCATGCAAAAATTTTTCTAATTCACGTTTTTTTCATTGAAAAGCCGCATAAAAATTGAATTTCGGATTTTTATGAAATTATAAATTCTGGTGGGTGTCACTATCATAATTCAATTCTTCTCTATTTGTTGATTATTTTTCATTTAATTTCACTTTTCTTCCACAGCCAACTGTTGATTTTCCAGTACCTTCCAGCCACTTTTCGTAAAGCACCCCTGTACCTCTATATATACTATATCACAGTTCTTCGCGAACTTAGAAATAATAAACTGAATACAGAAAGCTTAAGTATTGATAGAAATGAGTAAAAACTACAGTAGCGATATAGAATGTTAGAAACAATGTAACAATTTTGTCTAATAATGGAGCAAATATTACTAATTATATATTATAAAGGAAATATTAATTGCTTCGGAACTTTGCAGCTATAAGGTTATTTTATTATCGATAAAATGGGGACAAGAAAAAATCGTGTTATATTAGAAAAGTGGTGATTTTCTTTTGTAAAGTTTTAAGCCCAATATATATATATATATATATATATATATATATATATATATATATATTAGAAATATGTAATAATACAAAAATTATGTAATAATAAAAAAAAATTCAAATAATATTAACATCACCATAGAAGCAAATTCACGGCCATAGTGCCGATAAGAGAAGAGAACAGTACCAGCCCAAATTCGATGATTAGTCAGAGTTAAATTCCTCCTCAGGTCTGAGTATTTAACTCTAACTAACCCAAACACATGCCTGTTTCAGATAGAGCAATAGTACATTACTATAAATACTCCAACATAGACTACAGGCATCAAAAAATGAAAAAATGAAAATAGGATACATTAAGAAAATTTGTATTACCATGCGGCATGAACCCTTCTCCTTCCACCACGTGTATACACGATCAACCGTAACAGCTAAATTATCTAGAAGCACCGAAATGAACAAATCGAAATTCTACCAGGGAGGCAGTACGAACGTTCACAGTAATACTCCCAGACCCGTCCAGTGAGTCTAAGCTGGAGACCGGACAAGCAATTCAGAATATGAACATCCCATATATGCAATCCTGAATATGAACATGAATCAAAGATGAAAATTCCTATATATATATATATATATATATATATATATATATATATATATATATATATATATATATATATATGTATATATATATATATATATATATATATATCTCGAGAAATAATCGCAATATCTCGAGAAATGCACTTCGGATCAAAAAATAAACAAGAAAGATCAATCATGCATAAGCATTGATTATGAAACACTTTCCAACTGAAATGTAATTTCATTTAAAAATTTCTAAAATGTGATTCATTCAGTGGTAATATCTTTTACATTATCACAGTACTACAGTAATTTATTATACTTAAATATTTAAAACTGTATCGAAATATAAATCATCTGATTCTTTATGCAAAATCAATGAATATTTCATTCATATAACTTGTATTCCAGACTCCAGAGCTAAATAATTTTGTGTGAAAAAAATTCAGCAATTCTTATGTAATTCATCTTACAATCGCTTGAGATATTTGCATTCTGCATATGTTAAAATTAGGCTTCCTTGAAGAAATAATAAAAGTTTAGGGATCATTTAAAATCACAACTATTGTAATTGCATAGGCACGGAATTTAGATACACAGATAATATATATGTGTATGTGTATGTACTCAAAGTATTGGAATCGTGCCGAAGATCGGAACTCGAATTTTCAAAGGATCTACACGTTTTGGGACTTCTAGAACACGAAAAAACTAGTTTTTGGAAGACGTCTGTGTGTGTAAGGGTGTATCTGTGTATGTTTCTGTGTGTCTGTGTGGATATTACATCCACTCTAATTGAAAAACTAATGGACCGAATTTCATACAATTTGGTAGGTATGTTTTTTGTGGGAAATCCTGATGTTCATTAGATTATAGTACGATTCGTAATAAAAGAATCTGCCTTCTTTGCGAAATGGCCGCAGAAATTGCCTTTATCCACTCTAGCTAAAAACTAATGAACCAAATTTAACAAAATTTGGTGTATAATATTTCAATAACCTACAAGTGATTTATATACCAAATTTAACAAAATTTTGTATATAAATCATTTGTAGGTTATTCTACTACGATTCGGGAAAAAGGAACGGGCTATTTTTGCGAAATGGCCAGCAGAAATCGTTATATAAAAAAATAAAAGACTACGTGTGCTCAATTATATCAATTAAATTCCTATTTTATATGTGATTTTTGACAACAAAAAGAATAAGACTAACCCCATTACTCTAGGACTAGCCGTTCTTGAGATATTCTAGTTTTTTCGCGTTTTCGCTACGCCACCTTTGACAATAAGTCCAGCTATCAAATGAGAACCAAATTTAAGTTTAACGTGTAAATTCAATGTCATTTAAAATACTTATGTTGTGCAGATAAACTCAAATTATCATTGAATAAATAAAGAGAACGAATATGAGTCTGCAGAGAAAGACATGTGCTGTCCACATCAGAATTTTTAACAATATTACAACAATGATTTATAGAAGTGAACGGGGATTATTTTCAGGCCATTTCGAAAAAAATGTATGATCTATATTTAAAGATCCATCAAATTTTTGTCGAATAAAATGTTCAACAAATTTAAGCTGTGTACCAAATTTTAACTCTCTAGGACGTAGGAAAGTGCAATTAAAATGCCATCAATTAAATTTATCATGAAGAGTTATATAAAATTTTAAAAAAATGAAAAATTGTTATCTACCAAATTTATTTTAAAACATGAAGCCACTCCCATATGCAAAACGTTTAAACAAATGGAGAGATATTTATTATATAATATCTCTCTCTTTTCTTTCTGGAAGATATCCCAAAGTCAGAATTTAATTAAATTTGTTTTTTTCCCTATATTAAACAATTAAATTTATCATGAAGAGTTATATAAAATTTAAAAAAAATGAAAAATTGTTATCTACCAAATTTATTTTAAAACATGAAGCCACTCCTATATGCAAAACGTTTAAACAAATGGAGAGATATTTATTATATAATATCTCTCTCTTTTCTTTCTGGAAGATATCTCAAAGTCAGAATTTAATTGAATTTGTTTTTTTCCCTATATTAAATAATTTTTTTAATTAAAAAACTACTTAACAACTGAATTTTTTTACTGAATTTTTTTTTATATATTCTATGGGATAATGTGAATATTTCCTAAAAATTTCGAAGCAATTCGTGAATTTTAAATTTACTTAAAAAATGTTTGAAAAATTAGGTCCCATAGGGTTCAATGTATTTCATTTTTTCAACCCGGGTTCAATAAAAAACTAATTGGGTGATATTATTTATTTATATTCCCATAGGTCCTACAGACCGTCTGAACAACATACTAAAATTTCATTTTGATAAACTCATTTTTACGGCAGTTATCGTGCTAACGGACAGACAGACAGACAGACAGACAGAATGAACAAAGTCATAAACACTTTTAAACTTTGTTGTAAAGTGTTAATAAAAAACACGTATTCAATATTTTCAGAAAAGCTATCGAATGATACCAAAATTGACCCCTCCCCCCTCCTGGGGGGGGAGTAGGGTGGGCCAACTTTGAAATTTTCAATGGGAACCCCCATTTTTTATTGCAAATTTGGATTCTCCAGAAAAAAATTACATACATTTAACTTACGATTTTTGATTTTTGCTCCCACAAACGGCGCTATAATCGAGAAAAACGGAAATGTGGCATTAACGTTTAAAAGTTACAGAAAAAAGCACCCTGATCATGAGAGGTAAGGGGACTCATGTTTATCCAGCACCCCGAAGGGAACAGAAAACTACTACGTCCACATCGTTGTTCCTGGGTAGTGCTAAAAGTAGTTTTGAACCGTTTTCTAAACTGAAGTCAACAGTTGTCGCTGAAGTGACCGCTTAGCGGGTGGAGGGGGGTCAATTTTAGCATCTTAGGATAATTTTGTGAAAATATTGAACACGTAATTTTTTATTTTTCTATCCAAAGTGTATTTCCCGATACATTCCCATTTTTAAACGTTTGTGCCCCACTTCCGTTTTTCTCTATTATAGCGCCGATTGTGGGAGCAAAAATCAAAAATCGTAGGTCAAATATGTGTAATTTTTTCTGGAGAACCCGAATCTGCAGTAAAAAATAGGGGTTCCCATTGAAAATTTCAAAGTTGCCGCACCCCCTTCCCTCCAGGAGGGGAGAGGGGGTCAATTTTGGTATCATTGGATAGCTTTTCTAAAAATATGGAATACGTGTTTTTTTATGTTTTGATCCGAAGTGTATTTCTAGAGATATTGCGCCGTTCCGGAACTTTCTGGACACCCTGTATATATATATATATATATATATATATATATATATATATATATATATATATATATATATATATATCACGAGTTTTTTTTTTTTTTTTTGTCATTTATGATTTCGATGGATCTACCAAACCAATTTACAGAGAGAATATTTTTTTTTCACAGTTAATATAATTTAGATGAGTACAAAGTGCGTACTTTCACCCCAAAGCTCCAAATTTTTAAATGGGGTGAAAGGAAATTCACTACATATTTTTATTTTCATGCTTTGCATCTTAGATCGTGTGTCTGTGGCTTGGCCGATGATCTTGTTGGAAGCAGTTTTACATTTTACTCAAATAAAATTATTTAGAAAAGATTTTATATTTGTCACATCTGCTTTTTGTATATCCAAAATATAATCCGTTTTGATGTCATCAATTTCTGAAAGTCTATCGAACCGATTTTCAAAATTATTTTTTTCTTTGTTTGACAGCTGATACTTTCTGGATGAGTAAAGGGTAGAATAATACAATTTATCAAGATTTGCAAGCATATTCAGTTTTAAGGGTCTCATGGTACGACATGGCTTCCACTGTCTGAATCTCCTTTTAAAAGTGTCATTTGGAATAAATTCGTGAAAAGTAAGGGTGTTTACCTTCAACAGTGACATAATTTTGGATTTTTGAGTACACCTGAATACCCGGATATTGCAGCTTAAAGAGTAATTGTGACTCTAAGACCCGGCACCTTCGATTAGTTCAGGTGCTACTGTATTTTCCGTGAATGTAACGTATACTCATGTCCAAAAGTTAAGTATAGTAGCTGTTTATGTGAAAATTTCAGGAAATCTACATCGGAATGAAAGGAAACGCGATATGCGGAAGTAATAGTGTTATAAAAGAAGAAAGCAATGGAAAACAAGGATAATAACGACTTTTATTATCCAAAGAAAAGGGTTGAAAGAGAAATGGTCACAATACGAGTGTCAACATCAGTGAGACACAATGATTAAAACAATGTGATGCTGCAGTTCAATACGATGTTGGGGGAACCTCGGGTAGCCACGCATGCTGTACTATGACTTCCCATACTTTCGATAAGGGTTTGGATGAGTTGTGTGCTCAAAGAGTTCCAAGCCTCACGGAGAGCAGTTTTTAATCCCGGAATAGAGCTTGGTGGGTAGCGAAGGGATGCAAGAATCTCCCGAGCATATCCCACATATGCTCTATCGGATTCAGATCAGGAAATTTGGCAGGCCACTGCATGTGCTGGATAACTTTAGTCTGAAAGAAGTCATCCATCAAGGCCGCACAGTCAGGATGCACGTTATCATCCATGAACTTGAAATCAGGACAAACACCACTTCGAAATAATCGAACGGTAGGCTCAAGGACTTCGTCTCTGTATCTTTAACTGGTAACCGACCCCGTGTCAAAGATGGGGAGGTCTGTGCGGCCGTCCATCATGATGCCTGCTCAGACCCTGACTCTCCCAAATGGAAAACGTTGTCTTTCCGTGATATTTTCCGGGTGGAAACGTTACCCACGTTCTCTTCAGATCGTGGTACGAAGAGAATCAGTTTGCAGGCTAAACCTGGACTCGTCACTGAACATGACATTGCCCCACTCTTGTCTACTCCACTGCCGATGTTCCAAACTCCAAAGTAAAATCGCACGTTTCTGTAAAGACGTCAGGGGGAATGCAAACTGCTGATCGTCTGGCATAGAAGCCAAGGTGGCTGAGTGTCCTTTAAACAATTTGTCCTGTGTCGGCTGTGAGGGCTAAACCCAGTTGTCAGGAGAATGGTTCCTCTGACGTCGCGCAGTTATCGCCAAATATCGGACTTGCCGTGCAGTTGTTCTCCTTGGCCGACCTGGTACTGGTCGTCAGGTAACATCTCCAGTGGTTTGGAACCTCTGCCACAGTCTGGAGATTACACATTGAGGCACTTTCAGAATTCGAGAGGCTTCGGTTTGGGATCGACCGGATTCCAGCATTCCAATAATTTGTCCCTCCAAAAATATGTCCAGTTGGCATCTCTGTGATACATGTCGTCCTTTTCAATACTTCACAACATAGTTGAAATGTGTTTATGACTTTGTTCATTCTGTCTGTCTGTTTGTCTGTCTGTCTGTCTGTCCGTTAGCACGATAACTGCCGTAAAAATGACTTTATTAAAATGAAATTTTAGTATGCTGTTCAGACGGTCTGTGGGACCTATGGGAATATAAATGAATAATATCGCCCAATTAGTTTTGGACTGAACCCGGATTGAAAAAATGAAATACATTGAACCCAATGGGACCTAATTTGTCAAACATTTTTTAAGCGAATTTAAAATTCACAAATTGCTTCGAAAATTTTAGGAAATATTTAAATTATCCCATAAAATATATAAAAAAAGAAATCCAGCAAAAAATATCCCGTAGTTTTTTTTACATAAAAGTTAAAATAGTAAGTACACCCTTTATATAAAAAGATCACGTGACCCACTTCAAAATAAAATATGGCATCCATCTTGTGTCAAAATCGTGATTTTTAAAGTTCTTTATAATTCATATTTAGTGCTGTACCGCTTTATCTTTGCTTACATTCTGTGCATTTACATACCGAAACAACAAAATTGCAATATATTTGAGTTTAAATGCTCATCAAACTTTGATTATTTCTATAACGAAGCCTAATTTTTACTTATGGAGAATGTAAACACTAAAAGATGTAGAATGAGTTCTATAAGAATTGCTGCATTTCTTTAACGCAAAATTATTTAGCTCATAGAGTCTGCAATATAGCTGATATGAATGAAACATTTATTGCTTTTACACAGAGAAGAAGACAATATTTTCGATGGAGTTTTAAGCATAGATTTAAATTACTTGCACCTCCATGGTTTTAAGTTTTTAAATAAAATAAATGTTTATAGAATTGCGATGAAATGTGGAATGGAAAATAGTTTATGAATGAAATACTGCTTTTATAGAGAGAGCCATACGATTTATATTTCGATGACGTCATTTGAATTAAGTTCATTTGTTTTCGAAGATATTGTCAAATATAATAAATTATTGTAGTATTATGATAATTTTAAAAATATTACCGAGGAATGTATTGCATTTTAGAGATGTTTAAACCAGGCAATTTATATTTCAATGCAGTCATTTGAATGAAGTTCATTTTATTCGATGAAGTTTTAAGTTTTAATATATAATAAATTAATGTAGTATTGTGATAAATTTAAAACTATTACTTAGGATTGTATCGCATTTTAGATCTGTTTATATAAAATTGCATTGAAGTTGGAAAGTGTTTCATAATCAATGCTTTATGCATGATTGATCTTTTTTGTTTATTTTTAATAACGCTCCGTACCATAGTAATTGCGAAATTCTGCCTTCAACTGGTCATGACGCTCGAGGCTGTTTTATACTCGTTCCGACGTGCGTCAGTGCTTTGCGCATGTCGACGGCTACTGAACTGCTTTGCATATGCAAAATAATTTACCTACGTCCCGCGATTCTTCACAACTGATTGTGGACCAGTGTATGTATTATAAACTCCGAATTGCAAAGGCATTTCAAACTGTGTTTGTATACAGTCCTTAAAGTTATAAAATACTATACTGTCCCTCTGCTGGAGTAGAATGCATTATATAGTTAGCCGCGGTCTAGGCGCAAAGCTTTGATAAAATAACTATGCAGAAAGAGAAATTGAACGACGACGAAGCGAAATCACTTATTATATATAAAATAATTTTATAATATTATCGCAGGATGTGAACAATATCAAAAATATTTCATTTATAATTTTTTGCCATTGCCAAATGAAAGTTGAGCAATAGAAAAACTGTAGAAATTTTGAACTTCTCGTGCAGCGGTCTGATTCGAAAACTGAAGACCACAGAAGATTTCCGGCCAAAAATTACATGGCTTATGAATGCGAATGGTGAATTAAGTGACTTGCCAACTTTGTGACTTGGCGATTCTAGAGGATACGTCCTAACCATATATTACTACTTTGCATGCTGTGGAAATTAAATTATCGTATTTTACCGCAAACCATCATGGTCCAACAAATTAATCAACTGAATTATACTGTTGCCAACTTGAGAAAGAAAAATTTAAAGAATTTTCGACAAAATAAAAAAGGAACCTTGCAAACGAAAGCTTAATAAACAGAAGCAATTTTAAAAGAACAAACTATTTTAAAGCTGAATGCATGTCCAGAGGTGACATATTCCGCATTCCCCAGAAATGGGGCATTTAATTTAAAACACATTTAGCTGAACAGTTTTAAATCGCGGGGACTTAACACTTCTTTTAAATGCAATTCAAATCAATAATATACGAACATTTCAGAAAATTTTACAAAAAAATTATCAAATTAAAAAAAAAAATAATAAGTTGAGTAATCATCTAATAAATGTAAGCATTTTGATAATAAAGATTCAAAATTATTGGTTTTGACTCAAATTAATGGCTAGGAGATGACTAAGTCGCAACCACTGAGATATAGTTCAGTGATCTCAACTAACAATGGTTAGATTTATAGTTAAATTGCCTATGCTGTTAGTAACACTTTTCCTCATAACCTGTATATGACGAATATAGCCCGCGTTTAATTTATCTGCATTATTCGGTTGGCCGCTGCCTAGATCAATATTTCGAAATATGGAACAAGTAATCCAATAGTGGCAATGGTAAGATGGAATCATTTTTTATATATAAAATAATTTTAAAATATTATCGAAAGATGTGAGCAATATTAAAAAAAAAATTTAATTTTAATTTTTTTTTTTTTGCCATTTCATGCTTTTGGGGAAGATAGAATAAACAATGTTATCCATTTTGTGCTAAACTAAAGGCTTTCCAAATGGCAGCGCTTCACTTATAAACCGTCGGACTATAAATAAAACAAAATAAAAGAAAATTTAGACTTGAAATGGCAGAATTAGTGAAAATACGAAATATACACCTAAAAGTCATTAACATTTCGATATTTTCCTTTGGTCATGAATATAGTGATTTGGAATGAGAGTTCCAAAGTCTCATTTTTAAACAAAATGAGAATTCTGTTTAAAAATGTACTCCTCCCTCATTTTTTATATTTATTGCAAATAACGCCATTTTAGTACTCTCAGAAAACTGCGAATTCTAAACATGGGAGTGGATAAATATGGACGTGGCCATATAGTACATGTTTCAATTATTTTCTAAATAATATATATTTTCTATAATTGAAAGCAATTCGAATTTCTCAGGTTTTTCAAATTGTTTGGTTTATTATAAAAGACAGAGCTACCTTATACTTTGTATGGGCTTCTATACAAAAATAAAGTACGTAGTTTCCTTTGCAATTATTACAGGGAACATATATACTGTCCTTCCAATGTTAACAACGGAACAGCAAATCGGACATAATGCATTATATTCTTCTCCAATCGACTCCATATTCCACAGCTAAATAGAGTTTTTTAGTCATACAAGCCTTAATGAGATGAAACATGTACATGCATGGGTTTTATTTACTCCTAAATTGCTACAACATAATAATGTATACAGAGGACAAATATTTTGAATCATGTACAGAAAGTCCAAGTGAGGCTAAACAGAGAATATGGGCTCCCTCAGATTCTCGGATCTCCTGGCTCAGACGATTCATACACTCAATGTGATTTAAAGGGACAGAAAGAAATGATTTCCATTCCTGTATAAGAACAGTTTGTAGTTCTTCAAGGAGCTCATAGGAACAGTTTGTAGTTCTTCAAGGAGCTCATAAGAACAGTTTGTAGTTCTTCAAGGAGCTCATAAGAACAGTTTGTAGTTCTTCAAGGAGCTTATAAGAACAGTTTGTAGTTCTTCAAGGAGCTCATAAGAACAGTTTGTAGTTCTTCAAGGAGCTCATAAGAACAGTTTGTAGTTCTTCAAGGAGCTCATAAGAACAGTTTGTAGTTCTTCAAGGAGCTCATAAGAACAGTCTGTAGTTCTTCAAGGAGCTCATAAGAACAGTTTGTAGTTCTTCAAGGAGCTCATAAGAACAGTTTGTAGTTCTTCAAGGAGCTCATAAGAACAGTTTGTAGTTCTTCAAGGAGCTCATAAGAATAGTTTGTAGTTCTTCAAAGAGCTCATAAGAACAGTTTGTAGTTCTTCAAGGAGCTCATAAGAACAGTTTGTAGTTCTTCAAGGGGCTCATAAGAACAGTTTGTAGTTCTTCAAGGAGCTCATAAGAACAGTTTGTAGTTCTTCAAAGAGCTCATAAGAACAGTTTGTAGTTCTTCAAGGAGCTCATAAGAACAGTTTGTAGTTCTTCAAGGAGCTCATAAGAACAGTTTGTAGTTCTTCAAGGAGCTCATAAGAACAGTCTGTAGTTCTTCAAAGAGCTCATAAGAACAGTTTGTAGTTCTTCAAGGAGCTCATAAGAACAGTTTGTAGTTCTTCAAGGACCTCATAAGAACAGTTTGTAGTTCTTCAACGATGAAATGGTACCTACAAATGAATTTCGCAAACTCCGTGATTGATTATCCAGCTACAAGTCTCTCAACGGCATTGTGTATTGTCCGGCAGCAGCTGCACATAAAACCCGACATAGAGTATTCTCGAATTGGATCCTATTATGTCCTCCTTCTGATGCCGGATCGGCATGCAACTGCCGATAGACCACTTTCGTATTCTCTGCGCTTTATCCCCTAACTAACATCCTGTGTGTTCCTGATGTTGAAGCTGATGCCATATTTCTCAGAGTCAACTAAAAATTTGTAGCCTAAAACAAGTCAACTAAAAATTTGAGTCCTTTTCAGACTTCCGTCATACTTGAAGAATCAATTATTTTGATCACATAATTAATGTTTTCGTATCCCATTTTATGTCGTTTTTTCCAAGCCTGGAATTGTGCCTTCGAACTGACCAGTCGATGCTCTAGTAATTATGCCACTGGGTCAAGATTTCAACTTCTCGTCAAACAAAATCCTATACCTTGTGTTTTAGACAAAAAAAGTTATATTTACATTTATTAATGTGACTTTTCATTTTTAATAATTTTTTCCGGATATTTCCGGATCATTTTATACATATATTTTTAATCGCATTAAAACATTATTTTTCTTATTTTTGAATCATGTTGCACGTTTATTAATTTAAAAGAATATTTTAGGGTATTTCAACTCTTTTACTTTATTGTTTCATAAAATGTTTGCACTTGTTTAGTATACTCGAAGCCGTTCAACAGTCTTCCGTAGATAACCAAAAAGTGTTTAGTATCAAGAGGCAAAGGTAAAAGCATTAGGAAGTCCTGGGAATACGGAGGCCACATCTCCACATCAGCAAACAAAATGTTGAGTAATCATATAAAAATTTTGAATTGAAAATAAGTGAAAAGTATAAGTTAAAAAAATAATGACAAGATACTGTTTAGGGTGCTAAAAATAATTTTCAAAATTATATATAGAATCGATCTATGAAACAAAAGCGATCCAAAATTTAAACTACGAAAATGCTTGGATTTGTCCATTATGTCAATGCTAGTCTTTTTTTCCAAACATATATCAAAACAATAAACTTGGCATTTAAATAAAGAATTTCAATGTGTCCTTGTGATGGTCAATAAACGATTTTGTTTTATGCACCACATTTTTTTTATGATATAAAAAATGTAAAGTCGTGCAAAAATAGTTTAGATCATAAATTGTTTAGGAAACTTTTTCTTGTGAAATTTGGGGTCATAAATGTATTTTTATAAATCACTTTATAGCATTCAGTTATTATAGTAATCTCAGTACTAATTAATAAATAAAATATTGCATTAAATTCACAAATCCTTCAAAGAAAAGCTTTGCGAATGCAAAACAAGTAAAGTTCGCATAAAAATACTCCAATAAATTTCAATCCTTTTCAATTTCCTTACCCTTTCAAAGTATATTCTTTCTCGAGTTCGTGCATTTTTAAATTATCGACAGACGTACATGAGAAAACTGGCAGACATCATCGGAAAAATATTCGAAAGTTATGGAAAGGCTCCTGGAACATGCACGTATGTCTAGAACTTTTTGATGAGGCTTATCTTCTTCAATATAACAACCAGCCATGCTTTAAAAGCGAAATGCGATAGAAACACTGCAATTCTCATGCTAGCGTTCCAGAATTTTGCATTCTTCTTACATATATCCATATAGGGTAAATCCGGGATAGACGGCGCACTTCTGCTTCAATATTATGTTACCTATGGTGCACAAACAAGAAACTCATGTAGTCATGATAATTTATTTAGAAATATGTAGAAAACATATGTAAAAAACATATGTATTACGATAAAATGAATTTTAAAAGTCTTAATAACCGATTATGATTTATTTTGTAAACCCTCTTCATTGCGTTAATTCTTCAGCATGAATCAGATGTTACGCCGCACCATAAGGGAGACGCTCTGCTTTCAACATAAATGGATTTTAATGCACCTGTCAAATATTTCTCTTCTAAAAATATGTATATTTAAATGTAAAAATCTAATGTGGACAGTACATGACTTTCCCATCAGAATCAAATTAATTTTTTCTTTATTTCTTTAATAATTCATTAATATGTGTTTAATTGCCCAAAATAACGCTAAATTTGCACTTTTAATTCAAGTTTTGTTTTCATTTGGTGATTAGACATTTTTCTGAAGGCGGCTTAACAAAAATGCGAAAAATCTTAAATATCCCGAAAACGGTTAGTCCTAGAGTAATGGAGTTGGCCTTTTTATTTTTCTCGTCAAAAATTACGTATAAAACAAGCATTTAATTGATACATTTGAGCATACGTAGTTTTTTTTTATTATTATTAGATTTTGGCGGGCCATTTCGTAAAAAAGGCAGGTTGTTCATTTCCGAATTGTGCCAAAATCTAATCAGCACCAGAGTATCCCACAAGTAACTTATGTACCAAATTTTGTGAAATTTGGTCAATTAGTATTTCAACTAGAGTGGATACATGCGATTTTTCAAGATCATTTCGCAAAAAAAGGATAGTTCTTTATTTCCAAATCGTACCAAAAACTAATCAGCACCAGGGTCCCACACAACTGACTTACCTATCAAATTTTATGAAATTCGATCCATTAGTTTTTGAATTAGAGTGGATACATACGTTGCACAGACGACAGACACACAGACTCACAGACACACAGACAGACAGACAGACACACACACACACAGAGACGGCACGCTAAAAAAAATAGCTTTTTTGTATTCTAGAGGTCCCAAAAGGTGTAGATCCGTCGAAAACTCGAGTTGCGATTTTCGACATGATTCCAATACTTTCCCTATACATTACCATGTATTGCAAGGAAAGTAAAAGAAGATAGAAACTCTGAAATTGCAGTTTAGTAAAATATAAAATATTGACTAAACTCGAAAAATGTTTGTTTTTTTATTTTAAACTCAGTTTAAGAATACAGCCAACACAGACGAAATAATGACATTAATAAACAAGGGAGTAGGATGAAAATTCACTTAATGACATAATTAAGTAAAAGTTTACTTATTTTTCAAATAACTCTTGAGTATACCCATTTCTAGGGGAGAGATACCGCACCTCACCGGCTTTCTGACCTAGGGTTCAATCATGGCGAGATCACAATAAACACAGTCTACACGAAGACTATGCTTCGCTCAAACAAAGAATCCACTGACATTTCTAGAGTTTTATCTATAATTTACAATCTGTGGTAGCACAATAAAATATTTCATAATAAATTCCACAACTCATCTTAGATACTTGTCAATTTCAGATGAAAAAATCTGATGTGGACAGCACATGACTTTCCTTATATAATGCAATGAATTTATTACTTTTATAGTTAAAAATGTTATTCTTATAATAGATACTTATGATATTTCCAAGATGTAGAATTTTCTTCAAGTTATCGTCATTTTCAATTATTTAGCGTCATTTTAATCCCTTTGGCGAGAATTTCGTTAATTTGGCAATATTTAAAAATGTCGCCAAGCTGGCGACATTCCGCTAAACTCGTCGCCAAAATCTCACCAAGCGCTATGGACGGAGAAATAAATTATTCTTACAGCTGATAAATGACTATTGGCGTTCAAATACAAAAGTATTGCTCAATGTATCCTTTTTCATGAATGGAACGAGCTAGATCCACGAGAATCATGTCACCAAATTTATCGTATGGTATTACATATGAAAAGTGAACGTGTTTCTTAACAGTTAACATTTTTTTTAATTTATGGGATTTTTTGATACATTTATTTAAAAAATGTCCAATATCTCGAGAACGGTTCATGCTAGCGTTCTAAAGTTTCTGTCAATTGTTTCCTAGCGGAAAATTACATAAGAAATGTCGATTTGCCTAACTTTATTAAAGGTTTTGATTTTTTGATGATTTTTTCAAAATTTCATTCGAAAATTTGGGGAGGTTCTGAACATTCGATTGTGTTTTAAAACGATAGGCTTCCTGTATTCAAGGATTGTGATTTTTGTACCAAATTTCATTCGAACCGCTCCATTCGTTCGTGAGGTATCGTCTCCACAGGCTCACTGACACACACACACACACACACACATCACCTCAAAAATGTTCGATTCGTGATGAGGGATGCTTGAAACGTGCTCTCCCGCCGAAAACTCGAATTCGAATTTTCGACCCCATCACAATACTTTCCTTATACATTATGTATATAAGGAAAGTAAAAATGCTCAGGAACACAATAATTTTATCAATCACGTTTGAAACACTAAATGGCACACCATTAGTGTTTACTGCATTGCCATCTTACGGTAAGTTTCAGAACTAAGGGGTACGCAATCTATACCGAATGCGGCATCTATTCCGGAATTTCCCTACATTTCCCGGAATTGCCCTACATTAAGATTTGAGGTAATTCTAGTGTCATATGCATCTTAAATGTTTTGCAATGAGAATGTTTTAGATTGTAGCTCTATTCATGGACTGGCATTGTCCTAATTATGCTCACAACAGAATGAAGTAGTTGATACCTGCAGTGTCAGTAATTAAACTTGCTATATGTCACAAATGTTCGAACCTCTGAAGACCTGCCAATTCGGATTTAACACGCAGGTGGCATCAAATTTCATTAAGATTGAGCTTGCTAGCGTAATGGGGGTACGAACT
Organism: Amaurobius ferox; assembly: GCA_951213105.1. Taxonomy (NCBI): domain Eukaryota; kingdom Metazoa; phylum Arthropoda; class Arachnida; order Araneae; family Amaurobiidae; genus Amaurobius; species Amaurobius ferox. Next base: position 75,800,151 of record OX578149.1, on the reverse strand, counting down.
GGATCATTCAGCCAGAATTATGGTATTCAACAAAGGTACCATGTGTCATTGGTCGATCTACTTATAGGCAGCAAAATAGTGGCACATCGAAAGTTCTATTTTCTTGCTGTTGCCATTGCAGGCTTGGACTATTAGCATTTTCAGATAGCATTTTGAGCGAATTATTAAAAGTAGCATTTTGAGTGAATTATTAGGAGTAGCATTTTGAGCGAATTCTTAGAATTAACATTTTGAACGAATTATTAGGAGTGGCATTTTGAGCGAATTATTAGGAGTAGCATTTTAAGCGAATT